>VUQI01000796.1:4369-22815 GCA_015106735.1 Paratilapia polleni | reverse complement strand
TGATTGAAACCACTGTAATGCAATTTCTTTGATACCCAAGGTATGTTCTAATCTCTGCAGTAAAATATTGTGGTTAACGGTATCGAATGCTGCACTGAGGTCTAACAGGACAAACATAGAGATGAGTCCACTCTCAGAGGCCATAAGAAGGTCATTCGTAACCTTCACTAGAGCTGTTTCTGTACTGTGATGAATTCTGAAGCCTGACTGAAACTCTTCAAATAAACCATTCCTCTGCAGATGATCAGTCAGCTGTTTTGCAACTACTCTTTCAAGAATTTTAGAAATAGAAGGAAGGTAAGAGATCGGCCTATAATTAGACCACAAAATTATTTGCAGCCAAGATGGCAGTAGTGGAAATGTTCATCTCGAGACTTCAAAGCAGGACTTCAGAAACCAGTGGGTGATGTCAAGGTACCTATGTCCATCTTTTATATTCCCTGTGGCAAAAACCAAACACACCATATCAGCACAAACATGTCATACCAACTGTTAAGCACAGTGGAGGAGAGGTGATGATTTGAGCTTGTTTTGCAGCCACAGGAGCTGAGCACCTTGCAGTCATTGAGTCGACCATGAACTCCTCTGTATACCAAAGTATTCCAGAGTCAAATGTGAGGCCATCTGTCGGACAACAAAAGTTTGGCCCAAATTGGATCGTGCAGCAGGACAATGATTCCAAGCATAACAGCAACTCTATAACAGAATGGCTGAAAAAGAAAAGACTCAGGGTTTTGCAATGGTCTAGTCAAAGTCCAGACCTCAACCCAACTGAAAATGATTACTTCAAGTTATTCCTGCTAAAGGTAGTTCTACAAGCTATATAGAGTCCTGTGAAAACTTTCTGTTTCACATGACTGTATATGGGTGTGAAAAAACATCTACTCCATTCATGTCCTCACTTGCAGTTGAGTAAAAACCATACATACTGTTGTCTGAATTCTTTTGGACATGGATGGGTAACAGATAATAATGGAGAAATGTAAGAAACAACTGAAATATTATTTGACATACGGGACATTATCAAAATCTATTCAAGATTGCAAAACCAGGATCTGTAAAGTGATTTTCCTTGGATGAATTAATGAGATGGGGAATATATCATTTTGTGTAGGAAAACAGTTTTAATTCAAAGTACAGGGAAACACAAAACAGTTTGTAGAGCCACTGAAAAATCACATCTATGCTCAAGGACACTTCAGCTGGGCATTTGAGATTTAAACTTGTGTCCTGTGGTCGAGCAGTAGTCTCCAAACTCATTACACTTGCCCTCACTCAGATTAATAAACAGTCCAGTTCTTGGGCTTCACTTGGGAACATACAACGTGATTCCAAGGCTGATTATGACCCTGATTTGTCTTGTTTATTAACAAGAGTCCACACTGTGTGACTACAAAACTCAGCAGGGCAGAATAGGCAACTGGCTGACATTATCACGTTGCTCATCCTCCAACTGTGAAATGTCATAGCTGGAAGAAACATTTTGTTTGAGTAAACAGCAATGTCTACTAAAATTTATAAGTTCTGCAAGACAACCTTTTCACAGTTGAATAAGGTTTTCAGTCCATATGGAGTTTTTCCACTTTGATCTTGCCTACTCAAAAAAAATCATTTTTTTCATCCCTTGAGTTGCTGAAATCAAACTAGCAACAGTCATGCTACAACCGTCCAATCACAAGGGGCGTCTCTCTAAAAATAACCCTTGCAATTAGTAAAAATCAACATCTGCTGCAATAAAAGCAAATCCTTTCATACAGGAGTGTTGCGACATAAAAGATGGTAACAGTCATCCAGCCTGAGCTCTGCAGGGTTGTTGGGTCTGATTAAAGCTGCCTTCCTTGTTAGTCTACCACACTAATGTCCTTGAAAGGTTCGGGTATGTCACTTCCACTCTATCAAGGTAGCTGGGCAGCAACAGATGGCTGATTTAAAGCCCTCCATTTATCCACAGTAAAAGGTAATGCAGTAAGGTTAATGAGGGCCAGCTTCAATGCCACACACAATTACCTCGCTGTACCAAGTCTACACCACCAGCGGTTGGCATGACTGCACACAGCTGTTCCCGTTTAACCTATATATGAGAAAACTTTTCACCCCTGCTTAATGCACTGGAGTTTATTCATTTATACACAAATGACAGGAGCATCTGAAGCAGAGAGAAAGAAGATATTCAGCTATGATAGTGAGCCTTGAGATAAAACTGACTACACAATTTTAATGCCAGTGGAGGTGTTAAGCTTCTGCAATATTGTTTAAATTATTTTCGCAGCCGGGGAAATAAAAAATGGATTAAAATTAATGGTGGTAGTGTTGCTGCTGCTGCTGGACAGTTGCCTGTTAGGCATCTTTGGAAATGTGTGTGTATGTGTGTGTGTGTGCGTGTGTGTGTGTGTGTGTGTGTATTTTTAATTTAAACAAATCTATTACTCAGTCTCATGCAACCATCAGCTCACGTGTGTTTACAGCTGCTGACAGATTAATTTCACTTATTCTAACTTGTCTCTCTTCATTTGGGAAAGAATCACTTGATCAGTTCACTTTCAACCTCCTTTTTAGACTATGTATATAGAATTCAGTCTTTAAATTGCCCCCAACAAAAGCCACCAAACTTGATTACTGTAATGGACAAAGGACATGTTTAGAAGCAGTATTTCACTGGTTGTTCATGCTCCATCTTAACTATATATATATTCATTTCTGTCTAAATGTGTTTTCTCAGTTAGCATTCAAAAAATATGGAAATGTACAGTACAAGCAATACTGTATTCCATTTCAAAAGTTGCAGAGCATTTGCTTTATTGCAAATATCCATTTTCTCAGCTCACTGCACAAATCTCAATTAACATTTATATTATGTTAGCTTAGAGGGGGAATGACGAGCATATTTTCACTTTTTGATTCAAAAAATATTTAAATTAATCTGCGTGCTTTGCCAATAATGTGTCAGGCTGCAAAAGCAGAATGAAGAGCCCCAGTTTTAATCTCTGCAGAGGCTTTAATGAAATCAGTAAAAGTTATGACAGCAGTGACAGATGAGGTGTTGCAAAGTCATTAGGTTCAGTTAGAGGGTAGAAAGATAACCAAGCCCGCCTGAGCTCTTTGTGGTGGATTAATGTCTGCCTTTTTGACAGAGAACACAATTAACCCCTTCCTCCTAGCTGATTCATCAGTGCCAGATCAGTTTTTCAAATGGTTACCAAGCAATGTTACTTCTCTTAAGACCTTAAGAGTCAACGGACATTTACTACATGTAGATGTAGCCGTGCTGTGAAGATTAGAAGCATTTGAATGCTGCAGTACATTTCCAAACTGTTTTATTGTCACTGCAATTTTAAGCCTATTGGATGAAATGACATTGATTCAGGGGCAAAGAAGAACAGTCATTTTCCCCGGCCCTGAATGCCAAAGTCATCAGGTTCTTTAGATGGAATCGGTCATGGGGTAATTTAAGATAGAAAACATGACAAGGTGATGTATCATGAGAGAAGATTGTAGAGCAGGTTGAATTGTAATGGTTACCTCATTCTAAGACAGGATATGACGGTCGTCTTAGAGAATACACTTTATGTGTGGTTTGCATTTGCAGTTTCAGCACAAAAATTGTCACATGAGAACAGAAAATCAGAGATGAGCTAAAAAGGTGAAATTTTATTGATCTTTGAGCAGAAATTGGAACTGTGAAAGCAGTGTGGTGTTCATGTTTTTGTTACTCAGCCACCGTTTCGCCGGTCCGGTGGACCCAAAGCATTACTGAGTCTTTAAATCAATACAGCCATAACAATTTATGCAAAAATATTTAACAGATGTTAATTGTATTCCAATTACAAGCAACATAGACCACATATATCATTAATATGTGGCATTTACCTCTGTTAGATCTAATTAATGGAAAGTGCTATTTGTTTTTTGTTTTGGTTTTTGTTTTTGTGATGTAATGTAATTAAAATTAATCATATTTAAGACATGTTTACCTTGAACAAATATAAATGAAACAAGGTTTTTCATCATGGTTGATGTTTATTTCTTTGAACTTAATTAGAAATTGAACACATTCATATCAGGCAACACGAGCCCCATTGAACAGATACAGTATCCATGTCAGTCTGTACAACACATGAGGGGCAGAGTTTTGCTGTGTGTGTTGCATATGTATTTCTTGCACTTGATGCATGTATTCTGTGTCTTCCTTTCCATCTTGAGTCCACACACATCACAGTGCTTATTTTTGTTGCTACTGGACCTAGAACAGAATTTAGATCAGGAACTCCTGATCAGGATGATTTTCTGGATGTCATCTGGGATGCAAAGTTCAAAAGAAGACTTGATGTCCTCCATTTTAGTAACCGCCATTCATGTTGGCCCTGGTTGCACCACAATGGCAGCCATGCAGGATGGCTCATTTCTTGGCAAGAATACCATTCAGTTTCACCATTTTTTGACATCCATATTTCTCCATACATGTATTTCTCTGTAATTTGTAGCTGAGAGTGTGAGAAAATATAGAATGGTTTCCATAAGACGGAGGGTAAAATGTGTGGGAATGTGACAGGTGTAGGTGCTTGAAATGTAAAAATACTGCAACCTTGTGCAGGAATAGCAGAAGCAGGAAGAGAAAACACATGCATGCATGTGCACACACACACAGACTAACAGCAGGCCAAAGGACAAAGAGGACAGAGTGAATGTAAACAGTACCTACAATTTCCACACTTACTACCCTCAGGTCCAGTGGACCTAAACACCACATATGTAATGTAAATATGTAGGTGTAAGTGTGCATTCATTGGAAAACATGTTCTTTTATATGTTCTTCACAGAAAATGAGCCAAGGCCAATGAATGTGAGGTTGAAAAAAATAACTAAATCTCATATTTCTTTTTCTTTTAGTGAATACTGAAAATGGGTCCCATAGACCAGAACACAAAACAAGGGTTAAGAAGCTTTAATAAAATAAACTGTAACCACAGTAAAACTTTATATTAAGATGCATACATTCACCATTAACTAGTTGCTAATAAGCATGGATGCATGTTAGTTGCATATTGCCTCTTAACTCCTTCCTCCATAAAGACGACATTTGACGACCTCCCCTGTACCCTTAATGATGAGTTTTGACACCTCAGTATATATCAATAAAGACATGGTTTGATGACCATTAGAACAGGTTCTGGGTTTTTCCAAGGGTAACAGTAGTAAGCTGTATATGGGTTACTCCTTGTAGGCATCCAAGGGGGAAAGAGTTAATTGGCATCTTATTCTACATTACTGTATATGTTTTGCTCAGTGTGCGCCTCATGGGGTGGTAGTACCAAAAGAATGGCCTATTCATATGGTTAATGGACTGGCTTATATAGAAAGCTACAGTCACCCATTCACATAGCACTTTAAGAGTTTTCTAATTATCTGATCCAGCACTAAAATGGATACACTGGGACAATTTGGGGTTCAGTGTCTTGCCCAAGGATACTTCAACATCCCCACTGGAACAGCCGGGGATCAAATCACTGACCTTCCAATTGGCAGACGACTCGCTCTACCTCCTGAGTTACAGCCGCCCCGTATGACCTTACATAATAATACAAGAATTGAAGTGTCAGAATAACTTTAAATTAAGTCCTTTTAACTAAGAATTTGTTCTCTATTCTAAAGTGACGTCCTGCTCATAACTAATACACATGTGGTCTGACACTTATTAACCCACACTGGCTGCTTAAATTATAGCACACATATCCTTCAGGATACTACCCTACAGTGATGGGATACACCTTTAAAATACTGCATATTTTCAGCCATATTTCTATATATTTTTTATCATGCTGAACCTGTGAAGGGTTAATACAGTCCATATTTTTGGACAATGGAGCAGATTTTGTTGTTGGGTTTAAAGTGTAGAATTTCAGTTTTATTTCATGGATTTGAACAAAAACATTGAATTAACTTTTCTATACCACCCCAAATTTTAAGGGGCTCAAAAAGTGTTTCATGGACAGGCATGGGCTATTTCTTTGATTTTCAAGCGTGGCATTTGCATTTGGAAGTTGTTGCTGTTAACTCAGTCAAAGGAGATCTCAATGCAAGCAGAAATGGGCCTCAAGCCCAAACACTTTTGAGGTCAGCAACATAATAAGGTCTCCATGGAAGATGATATCTGGATGTAGCTGTAATTGTCAAATCACTAGGGAATGAGTTATGGGCAAAACCTTACTTTAGAAAGGGGAATGATTGCACCTATAGGATATAAATTTAAGCAGCAGACTTTAATTAGGAGGAAACCTAATCCTACTGTTAGATATAAATAAGAGGTATACAGTTAATTAGTCAGAATGTATAGCTTGCAGATTAGTGCTATAATGGTTATGTTTGAGGAGACCGCTGAGGAGTCTTTTGATGTTAATTGTGCTCATTTACTATTTTTGAGCCTGCAGTGTGAAGTTTATATCCTGTGAGCTTAAAGGTGCCCTATGGCATTTTCCTGTAAACAAACAAAAGTTATGTTTACACTCTGTGTTGCTCACTAACGTGCATTTGCTTCCTCATTAAAATTTATAAGGCAAGGGTTTTTTGTTGTTTTTGTTTATTTTAATATTTAAAATGTGTGTATTGTATCTGTTTTACGTTTGCTTAGTGGTAGTGTTTTCCTTCCCTGCCTTTGATGGAGCATTGCTACCATTGATGGCGTGTTATCACCACTAACTGTAGACCAGTGAAAGAACATAAAAATTTAGTAGCTGATGTACTATATGGCACAAGAAAGCATTGCTCTGGAGACTGGTTGGCAACTGCCTGGCAAACATCAGTCGCTAGGGAAAAATGAGTATTCCCCAACCGGTTTCGAGTGGTTGCTGGCAGTCGCTGTGAAATCAGTTGCTAAAGCCCCAGTCATGCTGGCCTAGACATTGGTCAGTGACCCCCTGATAACCACCAGTCACTAGGGAGAAATGTGTATTCCCTGACCAGCTGGTGAGTGGTTGCTTGGAGGAGGTTGCTTGCGGTCGCTATGTGAAATTGGTGATGAGCATCACATCACATTCAGTCTAATAAAGCATTCAGCAACTCTGGGTGCTGAATATTTTTTTCACCTAGTGTGCATCACTAGTGGTTTTTGATCACTGGGGGGCCAGCACTCAGAGCACTGAGAAGGCATTACTGTTTAAAGTTGCTGTGTTGGCATTTATTTATGTATCTTCTTTGTCATGTTTCTGGCCTTTCAACTGAAGTATAATAAGAGTGTAAAAAAAGAAAAAAAAAACTGTGAAATTGTAGGCTTTAAAACCAAAACAATTAGTTGAAAGACCCTAAAAGGGGACCTACAGGGTCAGGTAATAATTGCATATAATAAATCTGGCTTTGTCATTACAAACAATACGTTACTACATACTACATCCTAGTCGGTGTAAATGCTGTATTAATACACCTAAACAAAGCAGAATGACAATATTAATTTTGATACTGTCTCTATGTTTAGAGTAGTCAATAGTGGAAATAAAATACAATGCAGAATGCAAAACTACATAAGTGGAAAAAAGTGGAAAAATTAAACTGGCAAACAGCCAGTGTAGTAAGTAGAAAGAAGGTTGAAACACATCTCCCTATGCAGTGAACAGATCTGACTGCTGGAAACAAGAAAGGAGTAATCCTCATTACCTATGCAGCTGTGTGGGCTGAGTTATCCCTTCAGTTCTGCACTAATTGCTCTGAATCAATAAAACTGTTTAATCCAAAGGAAAGGTTCTCTGTCACATTTGGGGCATTATGACCTTGGGAGCCCCTTATGTATGAGAGATGAGATACGTGGATTTTTTGGGATTTTTTTATGCTTCAAGAATCACTGACTTGAGAGAGACAGTGGTGAGACAGGAAGACAGACAGATAAAGGGAGAGGATACATTTTGAGTGATCTCCTTTGAAGCAGTATGCTTTTGCTACATGCCTCAAGGTGTCACTTCATAATTGAATCTATCCCTTTGTTCTGTGGCGAGGCCAAGGAGGCTCGAGGACAGCCTGAGGAAGACGACGTGAACACCTCAGAAGCCTGCAGGCCATGGATTTCCCCCCACTGATAACTCTGTATATGAGCAGTATCACCCCCAGATAACTCTCCGCGGAGACAGGCTCCTAATGGAAACAAGTTAATATGCATCTCAATGGGAAAATTATAACATAGTAGAGAGAATTGTCACATTATAATTATGAGCAGTGAATGGGTAGAAAAGGAACCCTTCAGGTTTCGTGACTGAATCCGCTCCTGCTCCAATTACATTCTCGAGAGGCTGCTGTCCATTCATGCACAACCACAAATTATTGTCATTTTAGTCCCAACTGCCATAATTATAATTCACATTGTGACAAAACTTCAAAATAGGATGAGAGAGGCAGTGATGGTGTTTCTAAAGAGAGGGAGAACTGTGGACTGAACACGTAATTATTTGTTTGAATATAGGAGGGAGTTGGAAAAGCAATACCAGAGTGTTAAAGAACTGCATTAAAATTCCTACTTAGGGAAGAAAGCACCACTAGTTTCAGTAAAATGTATCTAAATCAAAAGTAAAAGAGTGAAAAGAGAAATTTACAGCTGAGGTATCCCCTTCAGGAGAAACCTGATGGTTTGAGAGATCTGACAGCTCCTGCTGACTACCCATTTCCCACTGCTATGGACTTGGACATTTCCTACCGCTGGTCTATCAGTTACCAGCACCGGCTTCTCATTGGTCAAATCGGTAGCTGGCTTCGGCAAGGACATATCCTCCTCCAACTTCTCAGTAGTATCATTTTTGGTCCATGATGCTGCATCTTATTACATGCTCTTAAATGTAACTTCTTTAAAGGGGTGTCCACACAGAAAGCAAGTAGCAACAACTTGGTGACCAGAGGCCATAGAATATCAATGACATTCAGCAACTTCAAGCAAAGACGAGTGAAATAACCTCTAGGAGGTGGGCGGATCCCTTTTCTTAACTTCAAGGCAAGCAACTGAAGTGGCTACCAACGGTAGTGCAGGATACCACTTATTAACATATGGCAGGGTAATAAATGCATTAGAGGGTTACCTAGGCAACCAGAGTCTGGAATGTCTGTTAGCAACTATCAGCTACAAAGCTGGCATTTGGACTCTAGACATCTGGCACCTGAAGGGAGAATTCTACCCCTAGATCCTGGATGAGCCTCCATTTGTCATAAAACCAGGTCAAGGTAGATTGGGATACATGTCACAACAAGGGGCTTCAACAAGAAGGTCCCTTTTTTTAGAAAGCAAAAGGGTTGAAACTAGTGGTTGAACCTTTATGTATGTGTATTTTGTTTTATAAGCTTATAATATGTTCATAACAGTGTCTGAAGTATATCAGTTAAAGTAGTAGAAGAAGAATATCAGAAATGCAATATGAAATAGCTTCAAAAGAGCTCAAATAATGTACTTAAGTACAGTACTTGAGTAAATGTACCCATTTACCTTCTGCCTTTAGTTTTGTGGGATTTTTTTTGCTCTGCTTGCAGAGAAAATGAGCAGATCTGTAATCAATAAAGGCATCAAAAGAAAATAGGTGAAACATACACTGAACATTAAAATCTTTGTGGGTTTTTTTTTTTTTTGTTTGTTTGTTTTTTTCTGCACATTATATATCCCACGTACAAAACCTTCAGATCAAAAAGAACTAAAATTTCAGTCTTGTCTTTACTGCCAAGGTTATTCATACTCTGGCCAATGAATGATTCACTTCTTTACTGCACAGGTCGTGAATATTCGTCATACTTTACCCCACTTCTCCAGAATAAAAAGAGGAGAAGAAAATGAATTTTCCTTGATCCATTCCAGCCTCATTCCAAGGCCAAATTGGCTATTGATCTCCGTCTCTTTGTCTATTAAGGGAGAGCCTTGCATGCCAAAATTGGTCACCACCGTGACGGCTGCCCATATCTCTGTGCTGATTGATTCTGTGCAGGCTGTGGCTGGCCGAGCCAAACCAAGGTTGATGGGAGACGGGATGAGGATGATTGTCTGCGGTTACTGTCAGCCTGGCAGTCAATGCACATGATCAGTAGAGCGGGAATCCACACAGACCAATCCTTTTGCCTCGTTTCCTTGGCCCAGCGTTCCCCACACCCTCTGTGTTTCTGCCATCAGTTTAAAAGGAAATGGATACAGAGAGGAAGGCTATTCCATTCATTCTTTCGGAGGGGCTTGATGCAATCAATAGTGCCAGAGTGGAATGATGGAGCAGTGACTAAGGCAGTGCAAGGACTTAGGCTATGGTATTGTATAAGGAAGCAGAAGAAAGGAAGATCCCCCCACTGTGAGTCAGTGAGAGAACAACAGTCGCTTTGATTGCTCTTTTCTCCGAAAGACTCTTCATCTGTCCCTTGTGGCTTTCACTGGTTTGAATAAGAGGTGATTGAGTTTTAAAAAAAAAAAAATCCCTCTGAATTTAAAGCAAGACACTTTTATTTTTAGGTAGCATGTGTGTTTTGACATGCAGGTGCATTCCAAGACCCGTCATCACATCTCTTTTTGGATGTGGTGATGGGTACCGCAAAGCACACTTCTTCCCACACTCTTCAAGAAAGCTGGGTGTGCACAGAGATATAACGGGATTAAATTTTTTTTTATGTTTTTTAAAGCTATTTTTAGGAGTGACTTCAATCTAAGCAACAGTAATGAGAAGAAATATAATCTCATCCAGATATGTGATTGGTATCTTATTAATTTCTCCAATATAGAACCATCAAATGAAATTAGCTCGTGTTTATAAGATCTTCCTAATGGTGCTGGATAACAACATCTAATCTCAATTTGATTTCACTATTAAAATGTGATGTGTTTTTTTCCCCATTTGGTTAATGCAACGTGACTCGATTACAAAGTCTATTATGGAAAATGCATTTGTGTATGTGACTTATCAAGCACTTTATTTCAAGTACAGTTGTGAGATACTTTTTATTTCACTTCTGCTTCACTACATTTAGAGGGAAACATTGTACTTTCTGGGCCACTACATTTATAGTTTTTGACATAGCTGTCAAGAACTATAAATTTTACAATTTCATAAATTCATATTTCATAAATTCTACATTTTACTATTTTATGAAAAAATATTATTTCATTTTGAATTTGATGGCAGCAACACATCTCAGAAAAGTTGGAGCAGAGGGTATCAAAAGCTTAGAAAAGTGTTACTAAAAAGAAACAGCTCGAGAAACATTTTAAAACTAATCTCTGTGTGCAAGGGATTCAGTATTGAATGTCCATGATCTTCAGGCCCTCAGGCAGCACTGCATTAAAAACAGGCATGACTCTGACATGGAAATAACTGCATGGACTCAGGAATACTTCCAGAAATCACTGTCTGTGAACACAGTTCACCGTGCCATCGACAAATCCAGGTTACAGCTCTATGCTTTATGCAAAGAAGAAGCCATATGTGAACATGAGCCAGAAATGCTGCCATCTTCTCTGGGCCAAAGCTCATTTAAAGTGGACTGAAGCAAAGTGGAAAACTGTTCTTTGGTCAGACAAATTGAAATATGAAATTCTTTCTGGTAAACATGGATGCAGCATCCTCCAGACTAAAGAGGAGAGGGACCGTCCGGCTTGTTATCAGTGCTCAGTTCAAAAGCCTGCATCTGCGATGGTATGGGAGTGCTTTAAGGCCTATGTAATTGGCAGCTTGCACATCTGGAAAGCCATCATCAATGCTGAAAGGTATATACAGGTTTTAGAACAGCATATGCTGGCATCCAGTTGACGTCTTTTTCAGAGAAGGCCTTGCATATTTCAGCAAGATGGAGTATGCTACACCGCATACTGCATCTATTAAAACAGCATGGCTTCATAGTAGAAGAGTCCAGGTGCTTTCACCAATGAAAAACATTTGGCACATCATGAATTGAGAAATACGACAAAGAAGACTCAGGACTTTTGAGCAGCTCGAATCCTATATCGGACAAAAATGGGACAACATTCCTCTCCCAAAAGTCCAGCAGCTGGTCTCCTCAGTTCCCAGATGTTTACGGACTGTTGTTAAAAGAACAGGGGATGCTACACATAGCCCTGTCCCAAGTTTTTTGAGATGTGTTGCTGAGAAGTATCCGTTACCAGAAGTATCCGTTAAATCGTATGGCAAACTGTTGGGCAGTTCAGACATCCAGCAAACACACAATGACAGCATGAGCACTGAATAGCATTCGTTTCTGTTTCCAAGTCAAAAAATCACTTGCATTTTGGCCCTGTTTTGGTCTCCATCAACTCCAGAGGAAGATATTTGGCTCATAATGCTCAATTATGTTCACAGGCTTTTTGCCAAGTAGCCATCTAAGTGTGGCTGTGGCTCAGTCTGCTAATTGGACGGTTGGGGGTTGAATCTCAAGACCTTCTTGTCCCTATAACAAGGTGTCCTTGTGCAAAAGAGTTTTAGTACAATCCCACAGATGAGCAGCTCCCGCGCAAGTATGAGTGGGTGACTGACAGGCAAAAAATTTAAAATGCTTTAGAAAACTTCAAGGTAAAAAGGGAGTATACATCTGGTGTTCAGGTAGGCTACAGTAGGCTTGTCTTACTGCTGGAGAGAATGCAGGTGAGAATGAATTAGACATTAAAAGGCAGCCTATTATGTTCAATTCAAGCACCATATTTTTATACCTGGACTCCACTGTAGTAGCTTAATTCATAGTTCAAAAATAATCCTTCTTTGTCTTATACTGGGCCTTGGTGCAGCCTCTTGGTTTAGCCAGCTCCTAGCTTCAGCTCCTCTCCCTTTAACTCTCCCAACTTTCTTCTGATTGGCTGCTCCTCACAAACAAGGAGGAGCTGCTTTGCCAGAGATGACCATATTAAGGATATCCCCTCTCACTGACATCATACAGATCCAAGAGTAGAAAAAACTCACAGGGATTTCTCATACACACACTGAACTTATTATTTCAAACCGTATGTGTATATGAACAATGAGCTGAAAGACACTGAAACATTGTGTACAGATAAGCAGAGTTTTGCAGGTTCATTTTTATGTATATTATTTTTTTAATAGTTTATTTAATACATATTTAGTAGACAGGATTTGTGTAATTATTATGTTTATATTTTTTTCTAATTTGGTTGTCCACAAGTCTTTTGAAAAGAAATAAAAGTTGTCATTGAGAAATGGTGAAGTAGCTGGATGTAGCCTGGTTCGTCAGTGACCGGCTACCACAACTCCTTGTAAATTCTTACAATATTTTATTCAATTAATAAATAACATTAATTATGAAATACCATTAAATGAAACAACTGACATGAAATGACATGAAATATGAATAACCTTGACAGTGCTGACCTACATAATGTTTCCTATGTTTTAGGTTTTGCAGCAGTTCAGAGAAAAAGAAATTCTGTCATTCAGTGATGGCATGCTTGTCAAAGCAAAGGGTCTGTTTCTGAAATGTCAGATGAAACATTGCAACCTTTTGAAAGGTTAGGCATAACAAGGGAAGCCCTACTGTACAAACTCCCAAATGTCTGACAATCAGTTTGGCTCCAACACAAGATTAACCTCCCTGCAGACTGAAGGGCAGATAATAAAGACATCAAAATGGGTGCCGATCATAAACTGAGTCAGATGAGTCTTAATCAAAACTACAATATTAATGTCTGCTCCTAGGTATCAATAAATCATGAGTTACACTGATGGTGGCTGCTGAATTTAAATGATATCTCCATGCATAATTTGATTTTCCCAAACAGCTGCTCAGGGTAATGTGGAAGACTTTGTGGGAAGGTGATGGAGTAAGCTCAAGAGAATCCAACAACGGAGGAGGAGGGATCCAGGAGGTGGCCTACAGCGTTATGAGAATGGATAGAATACTGCTCTGATTTAATAACTTTTTTGAAATAAGGGATGTGGTATAATCAATTTGGGTCCATGTGAGATGGCTTTCTTTGTTTTGATGGAAAAGAGGAGCTTTAAATGAGATGAGATTAAACCTCTGTAGCTGGAATTACTGAATACTGCAGGTCAAATACTCACATTACCCTCCCCATTTCACAAAAACAAACACACCTGCAGTCGCTTTGTGCTAACACGGGGCATGATGAGGTTTGTTTTCAACTTCCATCTCTGCAGTGCCACGTTTTCAAAACACCTAGTGGAAAAAATCAATTGACGAGATTGGTTCTAAAACGAGATGATCCCTAATTAAAAAACAAGCCACGGATTGCTCCAAAGTGACGGCGGGCTTAAGCTTATTTCTGGCAATTTTATTTATTTTTTTTTTATTTAACAGCTGCTTTAAAGCTGCACTGAACACTACTAAGCATGGGGTTGAGTAAATACTGTATGTGTAATGTGAAAGGAGTCACCTACAGTATAATCTGCCAGCATTGTTGTGACAGTGACATCTCCCTGGCCTTAAATGGTCATGGTTGACACCAAAAACTGCAACATGGGCCAGGTGGGTTTGGATATCTTTTTTCCTTTAATAAATGAAATCATCATTTAAAAACTGCATTTTGTATTTACTCAGGTTATCTTTGACTAATATTAAAATTAGTTTGATGATCTGAAACATTTAAGTGTGACAAATGTGCAAAAAACTAAGAAATCAGGAAGGGGGCAAACACTTTTTCACACCACTGTAGAGAAAATCTTTCATACCACATGCAATTCTTTTTAATTTTTTAATAATACAATGGATCTGTCTGACAGATAATCATCTGCTCTTTAATTTTAAAAATTAAATGTTTTGCTTTGTTGATTTTGAAACGTTTTATTTTACTTGTCATATATTCTTATTGTCATTATTACTATTGCTGTAACAAAAGAATTTCCAAATATGGGATAAATAAAGCTTATCTTATCTTAAAAGGTTAACAACTTTCCCTATGCTAAAAAGTCCAGAAAGGACATCCAGCCAATATTCACGAAAAACAGATTAGAGAACTGGGGAGATGTACTAAACACAAGTTCAACACAGCCAGGCTTTGACAAAACCTAAAACCCCAGTCAGAGATATCAGGTGTCACGATGGTGGTTATCAACTTCCACTAAAAACCTAGGCTTTCTGTTCCAGGCTCTGTAATAAAAGGGGGCATTTGACATGTAATTTGACTCTTCTTCCACACAAAATGGATCAATTAAGCACCTCCTGCTCCAATCAGACATTATCAGAGGAAGAGGTGATACAGATATATATAAAGAATATAAAAAATATAACAGTAAAATGCAACACTTTCTCTGTAAACAAAACAAGAGAGTAATACTGCACGAAATTGTTAATCTTGTTATTTGATTATTGCGAGTGCATGAGTAGAAATGGAGACCATTTGCATTCATAGTAAAAATTGTGACTTTTGAAATGTGTTGCTTTCAGCTGTAAGCCACAACAAATGGTCTCTGTTTCTGGCTTCCATCGCACTTTTTCAAGTTTCAAGTTCCATGCAAACTATGGGCGGTGACCTGCTATTGGCCAAACGAATCGCAAGGAGGTTTTTCTGTGCAGCACCTGTTTTGTGACCAATTTCACCTAGCTACAGCCAGCAACCTCCAGCAACCACTCGCCAACCGGTTCGATGCAAAACGAAGAACGTTTGCCTTCAAAGTAAAAATTGTGCCTCAGTACTGCAGTCAATACGTTTCAAAAGGCTAAACTTTTACTTTAAAGGCAAACAGTCTCCGTTTCTGGCTTGTGCCATGCTTTTTACAGTTTCATTACCGCTCAGAGAGTAGCTGGTGAATGTTTGTTGACAAGATGCAGTCGCTACATACAGTATTGTTCTTGCATCGTTAGGCTTAGTGTTGTGTTTAATTTTTTAACAGGCTTAACATGACTTTTAAGCATCAGTCTGTTGCTGGTTTATCAAAAAATCTCAGTGAAACGTACATTTCACTACATGCAGAGCACCAAATGTAACCAGATATATGACAGACAGTGAAGTTGAGCTTTCTGGAGACCGAAACAGAACTAAAATCAACTGGTGAAAACTGGAGTTATTTTCATTGGATGGCAGGAAACATGACTCCAAATGAATGCTAATGTTCCTTTGTTTGTGTCAGATGTTTAAAAAATAGAAAAAAAAAATTACTGTGACAACAAGTGTCAGTTTTTATGCTGCCTCAACACACACGCATAAAAATACATAAATGCTGCTTTTTGACAATTATGTTTCTATTATATTTTGGATCATCTGAATTTATTTTGTCATTTCTTCAGCAAAAGTAATTATCCTATAACAGCTCTGTTGCTCAGTGCAGGATAAACAAAATCTTGATTATGAGTTTTTTTTTCTTCTTTGCATGAAGAATTGATTATCTGCCATCATTAAAGATGAAGTTTAACTGTATCAACTCACTTGATCCAGTTGGAGATAAACAAATCGATGCCAAGCACAAGCAGTCGACTCTGGATAATTTTCAGCAGCCGCAACATATTTAGTGTGGTTCACTAACATACTCAGAGCTGTGTTTTAGTTTCTTTTAGAATGGAATTTCTTTATGTAGAGCTGTTTACTTTGCCAGTTATGGTTGTAACTATTGCTACTAATGCCATACTGCTATAAAAAAAAACAAATAAAACATTATTGCTCCATCTAAAGGCACAAAAGGCATCATTTCTGAAATAAATTTAAGCCCTGGATCCTCTGTTTTTTGATGACACTGTCTAGAAAACTTCGGTTTTTTTCTCAGTTAGGGAATGTAGCTATATAAAACACATTTTTGATTCAAGAACTAATGATTTCATTGTTTTTCAGTCATTTCATTGTGTGTGAAAAATGGCTTCTAAATGTCCTGTTCATGAAGATATTATGCCGCACTCAACTTTATTCCAAATCAAATCTTGTGATTCAACATATCGATAAGTTGTGTGTGTTGTGGAAAGATGCAACAATGCAAATCAAATTGCAAACAAATGTGTCTCCAAGATCATTAATAGCGTTGCAGATGTGCCAAATTGAAAATGGAATACAGATGGGTTTTCGCACAGTTCATTACTTAGATTGCCTTCTGAGAAAAGAATTGTGGAAATACAGTGTGTGTGCATTAATGAGACTTGTACTGTATGGGCAGAAAACAACCTTCTGCTGTGGCTCTGAGGACCACAGATGGGCTGCTGTGGGGTTGAGAGGCAGTACTGTGTGGAGGTTCTTTTTCTTATTGTTGCACATTCACAGATGAATTTACACAGTTAAGTAAATATTAGATGTCCCACTGATTCTTGGAGTGTTGATCAGTAACTATATACTGTAGGATGCTGCAAATTAAAAATGCATTACTAGTTCAGTGTCGGTATTTGTGTATTTTAGAGTTTAAAAATACATTTAATTCATATATTATATTCTATACTATTGATGATCTGCATGTTTGATTTGACAAAGATTTTATGCCAGATGTCAGATGAAGAAAATGAGACGAAGGAGGACAGATGGTGGAATCAGGAAGTGCAGAGGATTAGTAAGGAGGAAGTGAGGGCAGCTATGAAGAGTATGAAGAGGGGAAAGGCAGTTGGTCCAGGTGACATACCTGTAGAGGTATGGAGATGTCTAGGAGAGAGGGCAGTGGACTTTTTAACCATGATCTTGAAGAGTGAGACAATGCCTGAGGAATGGAGAAGAAGTGTACTGGTACCAATTTTCAAGAACAAGGGAGATGTGCAGAGCCGTAGTAACTACAGAAGGATAAAGTTGATGAGGCATACCATGAAGCTATGGGAAAGAGTTGATGAAGCTAGTTTAAGAAGAGAGGTGACAATCAGCGAGCAGCAGTATGGCTTCATACTGAGAAAGAGCACTACAGATGCAATGTTTGCTTTGAAAGTGCTGATGGAGAAGTATAGAGAAGGTCAGAAGGAGCTGCACTGTGTCTTTGTGGATCTAGAGAAACCATATGATAGGGTGTCAAGAGATGAACTCTGGTAATGCATGATGGCAAAGAAGTATGTGAGAGTGAAGTATGTGAGGCTGGTGTAGGACCTGTATGAGGACAGCGAGACAGTGGTGAGGTGTGCAGTAGGAGTGACAGACAGGTTTAAGGTGGGGGTGGGATTACATCGGGGATCAGCTCTGAGCCCCTTCTTGTTTGCATTGGTGATGAACAGGTTGACAGATGAGATCAGGCAGGAGTCTCCATGGACTATGATGTTTGTGGATGACATTGTGGTCTGTAGTGAAGGTAGGGTTGAGGTATGCTTTGGAGAAAAGAGGAATGAAAGTCAGTAGAAGCAAGACAGAATACGTGTGTGAATGAGAGGGAGGTCGGTGTAAAATTGAAGCTGCAAGGACCTGAGGTAGTGAAGGTGGATGAGTTTCAATACTTGGGATCAGCCATCCAAAGCAATGGACAGTGTACAAGAGAGGTGAAGAAGAGATTTCAGACAGGATGGAGCAGGTGGAGATGAGTGTCAGGAGTGATTTGTGACAGAAGGATAGCAGCAAGAGTGAAAGGGAAGGTTTACAAGATTATAGTGAGACCTGCTATGATGTATGG
>VUQI01000794.1:8412-20353 GCA_015106735.1 Paratilapia polleni | reverse complement strand
CCCAGCTCGGCCCCTTAGTTCCAGTGAAAGGAACTCTTAATGCTTCAGCATACCAAGACATTTTAGACAATTTCATGCTCCCAACTTTGTGGGAACAGTTTGGGGATGGCCCCTTCCTGTTCCAACATGACTGCACACAAATGCACAAAGCAAGGTCCATAAAAATTTCCATAAACACACTCCTAAACCTTGTGGAAAGCCTTCCCAAAAGAGTTGAAGCTGTTATAGCTGTTATATTGGCCAATCCAGTGAGTGCTGTCAAATAAATGTTTTTTTATGCTGGCAAAGAGAAACTACCAGTTGTAGTCAATCATGATCACTAATGAGAAGTTAATAGGCCTTGGCTTTGTCAAGTTAAAAGATATTGTAGAACCTTCAGTACCACTTATTAAAAGATTTAAGTGCATGTATATATGTAGCCTGTATGTATACTTTTGACCCTGTGTGGGTCAAATAAATTCAAATGTGTGCACCCAATTCTTGTTTTTTAAGATGTCTGCTGTACAATCATTCCACCCTGGAAAAAGAACAGTTCAAATAAATCATTTAAAGCCCCAAATTACCATGACATTTATACCAATGATGAGTTGAGTGATGAGTGATAAACTTATGACCACAACTGTGTTACTCCACATGGCTAAACACTTAACTGTGTCAGATATAATTAGCACTGGTGCCAAAGAGACTGATGCAGGTGCAGGTGGAGAGAAAACGTAGCTACAGGCCAACTTTGTTAGTGTTGCTATGACTCACATAAGTCAAGGTCAGGGCTAACTTTTTGCACCCACTCTCTGCTACAGTCCATAAACCTCATCACATTACATTTTGGTAACACAGTAATGTAACACATTACTGTACTGCACATTACTGCACATAACAATTATGTTGTTACTTCCATTACAA
Source organism: Paratilapia polleni (assembly GCA_015106735.1). Lineage (NCBI taxonomy): Eukaryota > Metazoa > Chordata > Actinopteri > Cichliformes > Cichlidae > Paratilapia > Paratilapia polleni. Next base: position 19,450 of record VUQI01000794.1, on the reverse strand, counting down.
AGGTTCTTCAATCAAACATCAAACCTGCTTTTTTCTTACAATCAGCTGATTTCAGTTTGTGTGCAGGAAGGAGGAGAATGATGGAGTGGTCTACAGCTTTTCAGGAGGGGGGATCTGATCATTACTTTCATTTATTTATTTTTATTTTTATGGTAAAGTGCAAATGTGTCCAGGAGAGAAACAACTGCATTGTACTGTGTACACAACATTGGTTCTTTGCAAGCATCTGCACAAACAGCACGCTAACACAAAGCTAGCAAAGAACCCAGAGAGATGTTAAAGCTGAGTGTATGCTAACCCCAGCCCAGCAGCCTGACCGTCACCAAGTAACAAAAGCAGTAATAAGCTGTCAGGCTTAAAGCATTGTAGCCTCCATTTCTACCTGTACAAGTTTGTACAGCAGAATCACGGTGGTGATCATTCTGAAGTCTCATTTGGCTGGTTTTCAACTTTGTGTTGTCGGCTTTGTGTTCAAACTTCATCAGATCAAAGCTCATACTGTATGTTTGTACTCATTAGGCTATAGCTTAAGATTTCTATTGTTAACTGGTAACTATATTACAATGAATTTCAGGGCATGTTACAGAGTAATGAAAAAGTAAGGTAACAAGTAGTGTAACAAATTACTATCTCCAGGGACTGATTAAGTAATGTGATGCATTATTTAAAAAAAATAAAATAAATGTAACATGTAATGTGTAATGTGTAATATATTATTGTTTTTGAGTAACATCCCCAACACTGGCTATGGGAATAGACGGTAAGCACTGCTAGCTAATGCTAACAACATTCATGATGATGTTGAAGAAAAGGATTTAGGTCAAAGTTGAAAAAATATTAGCAGCAGCAGCCGGAGACTAATGGAGTGACTCAGCTCACACTTTCCTTTGATAGAGCAATGAGTCATCTTTTGACCTATGTTTATTCTCCGCTGCTCTCTCTGCTTTGTGTTGCTCAGTGTCATCTGATGTGCAGGTGCAACAGGTGGGAAGCGAGGGACTTGAATTAAACACACATGCATCTTTTTTTTAATCTTTGTGAGAACAGTTGGTGATATAATGCAATCTCTAATTCCTCTAATTGCAACCTGAATGTGACTGTTCTGAATCCTGAAACAAGACCTAACTTGCAAAAAGCTCTTTGAAGAAGTCAACACAGTCCAGACATGTCCTTCTCTTAAAGAGGTATCAAGCTGATATTTGTCCACAAAAGCAAGGACACACAAAGACAGGTGAGCTTGTCCACTTGTAAGGTGCTTAGTCATCGTTACATAAAACCTTGAAGCTGTCACAGCGGTGAGTCACGCTGACCCACATACTGAGGGACACAAACACTCTGCTCAGTGAGTCAAAGCCACATCACAGTGACTCTGCACAAATCTCTGTTACACCAGTGTTGCACCAGATGGAGTTCCTCTCAGCACCAGCAGAGGATGCAACAGACCAAAACAGTACACTGCTTACTGTTTACTCTCACAGAGATACATGTAAACAGTTTCACCTCTTATTTCAGTGGTTTCTTTCATGGAGCCTGGGGATCTTCAGATATGTCCTGATGTTTTACACAGTCCAACTTCCTGTTCTTGAATACCAAAATAATGAAAATAAAGAAACTCTGCATTCAAAGTTCTATGTAATAAGAAAACTCAAGTATGAACCAAAAGTACTTAAAGTATTAATTATGCACTAAAATCTATTCCTAATGGTTAAATTACATTTTTAATACTGATGCATCAATCTGTAAGCAGCACTTTAAATATCACAATGACCTCTATACTGGACTGTCACTATAGGCCTAGAAGTGTTTTATAAAATAACTTAAAAATCTTTTATTTATTAAGTAAATAAAAGTGAAGAAAAGGGAAAACATCTTCTTTCGGCTGCTCCTTTTAGGGGTTACCACAGCAGATCATCTGCCTCCATCTCAACCTAACCTAGCATCCTCTTCTGTCACACCAACCCTCTGCAACCCTCCTTCACTACATCCATGAACCTTCTTTCTGGTATTCCTCTTCTCCATCTTCAACATATTTTAGCCAATATCTGTCCTCTGCACATGGACAGACCATTTCAACCTTGCCCCTCTAACTTTGTCTCCAAACTGCTCAACCTGAGTCCCTCTGATATAAAGAAGCTACTTTCAGCAGCTCCCTTATTCACAAGGGGTCACCACAGCAGGTAGATCCACATGTTTGGCAGATTTTTTACACCAGATGTCCTTTCTGACACAACCTCAAAGGTATTTGTGTCTCCTCCTGGAATCAAACCAGGGAGCTTTCATTTGTTAGGCAAATGTGTAAACCACTGCACTACGGAGCCACTAGCCACTCTTGAAGCGCTCTTGCACCTGCTCCCTGCCCTCACTGCAGATCACAAATCACACAAATGGAAAACAAAGAACCTAAATCAAATCAGTATTTGATTTGACCACCCTTTGCATTTAACACCAGTTCTCCTTATTTCACAATTTTTAGGTTGTTCCAAACATCCTGAAGAACTTGTAAAAGTTGTTTTAGTGTATTTAGACCATCTCTATCTCTGCCCTTTGCATCTTCTTTTAAACCCAACCTTACTCCATGAAGGTTATGAATAGAATTATTTTGATGTTTCTGTTGTTCTATCAACTATCTATCAAAGAAATCTTAAAAGCCATGTTGGCACCCCCTACATGCTGCAGTATTTAATATACTGTATATGATGTGTTGCTACATCTTCTACTGTTGTGCAAACATAAAGACAGAGACAGACATACTCTGAAAACACCACTCAGTGGAGGGAACAACAGGCAGTCCAATAGTATACAGCTGAGGGGTTAAACAATAATAAAATGCCTTTCATCTGGCTAAAAACCAAGAAGTGTAAATAAAGGTCATAGCCTTCTTTTATTTAATGCCACCTGAAGTCCTGCCCCGAAGTCTCGAGCTGAGGTTTGTAGCTGTCGCCATCTTATTTTGAAGGCAGGCGTGAGGACTGCGAGCCTGCTCAGACTGAGAAAGTGAGGAACACTGGATGCCCGTACGGTAGCGATTTGTTGATCTCAAAGCTGTTTTTCACCCCTTTTTGAATCTCATTGGGACCAATTCACAAAATAAACATCACGCTGTGTTAAATAAGACTTGAAGATAGTGACTGAGACCATAAACCAATCAGAAAAGTGTTTACTGAGGTTATACACCAAGTGAGAAGTAGGGTCATTTTCCCATAGACTTCTATACAACCAAACTACTTTTTGCAACCAAAGGAGTCGCCCCCTGCTGGCCAATAAATTTCTGCATTGGGTTCACTTTTCAGACCCGTAATCCATCTTTTATACACAGTCCACAATAAAAACATTAGATTTATCTTTATCCTGTTGGTAGTGCACCCCACTAAACAAAAGTTTTAGGGATTTTCATTTTTTCCTAGCAGGTTTTCTTTTTTCTTTTTAACTCTGTAATGTGATGCTAATTGTCTGTGCCCCTGCTTGATGAGAGCAACATTATCCTCAAGAGGTTTCCTCCTCCTCCAGAGAGAGAGAGAGAGAAGTTTTGTGTTGAGGATCTGTTCCTCTGTGTGTGTTTTAGCTCATGCTTTTGAAATATGTGTAAAGTGTGTATTCATTAGGTTGGGAAAAAAAATGTTTTATGTGAATGTCCTGATGACTCATGGTAAGTGGATGACTGTGAGATCACCTTTGTGAACATTCACTGAGAGCTGGTGACTCACCCACAGTAAAATAAGAAAAAGATCAAAGTACAGCCCCCCAGCTCTGTAGCTAAGACACTAAAGGCCTTTCATCCTCTTCCCAACAGTAGTCAGCTGGATTCCTGCTGGATGGATGTACAGGAAATCAGAAAGATCTCCACAGATCCTTTTCCTGCTGCTTGTACAGCAGACTTTAGACATTCTGCAAAATGAAGCCCAACTGATACCGAATATTTCAGACAGCATCTTAAAGTGATGCTTAACAAAAATGTTATACTAGACAATAGATTTCTTTTTACATAACTATACTATCACTTTATTAACAACACTTGTACACCTTCAGTGTCACACTTATCACCGAGTGGCAAATGATGTGCATAAAATCCTGTAGATACAGGTCAGGAGCTTCAGTTCATGTTTAGATCAAATATCAGAATACAGAAAAATCTCTGTGACTCTGACTCTGGTGTGATTATTGGGCTGCTGATTTGCTCTAAAAAAAGAGAGATTAATTTAGGTTTCACTCAGAAATATGAGACTGCAGTGGACACAAACTTACAAAAGCTGGACAACGGAAGATGGCCTGTATATAAAAGATGGCCATGTAAGTTTCTGGACTTTTTAAAGCCTTGAAATTAGTGTTTTTGGGCAGCTGCTGTGTTCTTTTTTGGAGCCAGAAATGACCATATTTGGATGAGATGGTGCAGTGCAAAGTTATAAGCTAACGCTAGCAAGCTTGGTTAGCAACCCGCATCTATAAACTGGATGAGTGCAACATACAGACACATATCTGCTAACTACTTCTAAGTAAAATATCACAACATACTAGAATTTCACTCACCAAAACTGAAAGACAAACACAAACATGGATGAGTTGTAGTGAGCAATAAACCATGTTGTTTGTCAGATATTTCCATTAAAAATGCTCCAAAAGGCTCCAACAGCACAAACACAAAGGAGAGATCCAGTGCAGTGACTTGAATTAGCAGCAATGAAGCTTAGCAGACAGCTATAGGCTACAGCTGCCCATGCTGGCACACCTGCCCATCAAAGCAACTACACCTCTAACTTTAAGCCTTAATGAAATCCAAAAAGATGAGTCATTAAAAAAAATCCCTGCACATACAGACGTTAATAAGGGAAAAATAGCTGCAGAGACCAGACTGTAAACCAGACTGTAAACATGCTTATTTCTGCTGTAAAGATGGACATTTTAACATGGGAGCCTATGGGAACTGACTTGCTTCTGGAGTCAGCCTCAAGTGGCCATTAGAGGAACTGCAGTTTGAGGCACTTTGGTGTTTGAAGATCAGAAAAATGAATCATTTCTGCTGAGGCAGATGTTAGGCTCAGAATTTGGCAACAACATCATGAATCCATGAACCCAGCTTGGTTTGCAACAACACTCCCGGCTGGAGTGGAAAGGTTTCTGAGATTTATTTGTAGCTCCTACTCTTTATTCAGTCTCCTGCTTTAGGATGTATACTTTTTCTTTTATCTCTGTCTTGTTACTCTGTTCTGGATGTTACAATTGTCATAAAAAAGATGGTGTAAAGGTGTTGGGAATGGGGATTTTATGGCTTACTTTTGGACCCTTAATAACAACCATGATTCAATCAGAGCCAATCTGAGTAATGTTTCTAACCATGTGATTCAAACTTTTCATGAAGCTACTGATCGCTCCTTTGCCGTCATGGAGGCGCAGTGGACATCCGTCATAAAGCCTAACTGCACTCGGTGGTGCTGGGAAAAGATAATTTGATTGCTGACAAAACTCCTCACCTCCTCTGTCCAACACTGCAAAATAAACTATATTTCCCCAAAACACACTGATGATAATGATCTAACATGCTGCTTAATGTCTAATAATTTATTTTTTCAGTCCAGAGGGTGACAGTGAGCAAATTTTACATAGAGAGGAAAAAGAAAACTAAACAATAAATGTAAAAAGTATAAATAAACTGCTCCTTGATATAAATGTAAAATCTGTGCTTATAACATGATCCTTAAAACACATTCAATAATCCTTAAATATGAATGAATTCACATTTGTTCTGTGATTTATGACTTTTTCATGTTTAAAACTTTTTACTTAACTGACTGATCTAAACCACAGCCCTGTAACACAAAGTAACAAACAGTTCCGCTCTATGACACATAAAAATTTGAAGTTGCTGCTGAATTTAAATTCTGAACCTCTGAGTTAAAATCCACAGAGATATCTGGCTGAGCTATCCAGCAGCTCTGCTGGACTTAAATGTAAACACGTTTGTCCCAAAAGATAAGTGGCTTCATCAGCTCTCAGAAAACCATTCCTTCAGATTCGGAGTTAATTCTGAAATTTCTCTCCAGTGTCATAGTGAACTTTACTTACTTTAACTTTACAACATCTATCTATCTATCTATCTATCTATCATTATTTCAGACTCACGGTCCATAAAACTGTGACCTCTGACTTAAAAACCATATAGATAACCAGCTGAGCTATCCAGGAGCTCCTCCAATCACAGAGCTGCTAGTCACTGTTTCCAGTATTGATAAAGTTTCCCCTGGTTGTCCACAAGAGCATGCAGTCAAATTGGATGATTGAATCTGGCTTGGCTAATCTAATTATCTTCAGAAAAAAGGGGAAAATATGCCAACACGCACAACAAACAAAAACAAATGACTGAAAATAAAAAAGTAAAAAGTAAAACCCCTCAACCAATGCATGATAATAATCATAATCAAAACCCTCCAAAATTCAAATGAAAATGTGTTTTATAAATGCCTCTGCAAAGAAGCTTCAGAAAAAAAAAGTTTAAGGAAATAAAAATGTTTGCTAGATCAAAATCAAGGTCCCTTACTAAAAATATTGCAGAAACAAAGAAATTCCTATTGTTCTGTCTGTCAAAAGTCACAAGCAGTTTGAGATATTTAATTCTCTGATTTCCAGCAAGATGTCTGCAGGCAAACATTATTCTGTAGGTACGATTGTTAAACATTCATTTACATCCGTCTGCTTATCCATGCCATTTTAAGAGGATTACATGTGACATCTTCGCTGTAATCATTTAAATGTAAGAAACCCGATGTTTGATTATCCACGGCTCCTGGTGTGAAGTGTTTTCATTAAAAACATTTTAAAATATTTTTCATGTACTAATACCTGAGTCATTTCAGGTTATTTTCCTGAAATGACTTTATGTGAGTGACCAAGTTTTGCTGCATTGGTATAAAAATACATCATTTAGTATTTGTCCCCAGTTTGCGTCATTGTGATGTCATCAAGAAAATTGATGACCTGATTGGTAGACACAGATAAGAAGTGTCACTGTGCTATTTTTAGCCGGTTACCTCAGAATGATAATTCACTTTCAGGGACAGAGCGAGACAGTGTCTGTGTGTGCATGTGTGTGATCTCATAGATTAGTTTTATCAGATCCTTATCACAGATGGGTGGGACATTAGAAGCAGTTTCAGGATTCAGGGTGAGAACACTGCAAACAGCATTATGACTGGACTGGAAGGTTCAAGTGGTTCAAGTTTCCTTTGGTAACAACACAGGACAAAAAAAAAAAATTTTGTGATCAAATTACAACACACTTTTCTAAATCAGTATTTCACGTTGATTTCAGGAATGTTTTCAGTTTTTTCAGTCACGTCAACTTTATGAGTTATGAGCAATGTCCATTTACAGTGTACAAGCACGTGGTAAGGATGCAAGTACAATGTAACATCAGCACCAATCAAGTAAATGTTTCACTCTCATCAGTGGGAGGTCAAACAGGCGCACATCGTGGCACAGATATACTGAACGGTGTCATTCAGCCAGACACTTAGAGTGTGATTTCCTTGGGCTAATTATACCAAATATCATGCAATGCATAATTCATCACAAAAAATAGATGTGCTAGAGAAAAACTAAACACAGATTTGAAATCAGCATGAGAAACACTACAAAACTCACATAAATTTATCTCTGATGAAAATGACCTGCTGACCTGTGCAATCAATGCATGGAGGATAAGGGGGTCCTGGAGTTTTTTTTTAATGATCTTTATTTTGACCATGAAAGTTAAATACTCATTTATATATTTTGTGTGTCAGGGAGAGGTCATCACACCACAACATGGGTCAAACGAGTGAATCTTAAAAGAAGAAATGCAACCCAAATGAAAAATCAGAACAGAACTGAGCAAGATTTTTTATTTTTGTTTTTGCCCTGTTGAGAAGTGACCTGTTGTTTGCTATCCAAGTACGATTACAATTGCTGTGTGATTGTCACAAATGAACAATGTTGTTTAAACGGTATGTTTTCACATTTATGTACTCTGGCATTTAACCTTCGTGGTTCTCAAAGTGTGCGGGCGGGCCCCATTGGTGGAGCCACTGCAGGTGTGGTGTGGATGGCCAAGGAAAACATATGGAATACATCTAAGTTGAAGCTACTTTCAGCTTCTCTCTTATTCACAAGGGGTCGCCACAGCAGGTACTCTACATGTTTGATTTGGCAGATTTTTACGCTGTTGCCCTTCCTGATGCAACGGATTTGTGTCTTCTCCCAGAATTGAACTGGGGATCTTTCACTTGCTGGGCAAAGGTGTAAACCACTACACTTTTACGGGAAAATGAACAAGTGTTTGCTGATGCTACTATTTTGTAAAATCCTTTTAAAAATTGTTTAATACCTTCCAAAATTAACTAAAGCTGTATACAGAATATGAACAAACAACTGCTATGACTTTAAGTCCAATACATTTATGTATTGTGTTGAAGAGATATAACTGAAGTTGAACCTTTGCAAAGCTGTACTTTTCTGTAATACTACTAAGATGGTGCAGTGAGTCAGTGAAGCCTTTATTTAACCAGGCACGTTTACAATGGCAGTGTGGCAAAAAATTCAAAGCCTCTTGAGGAAATGGGTTTAGGACTGAAAAGAAATATCAAAATTAAAAGCTCAGCAGGAAACATCAACACACCCAGTGACCAAAAACACTGCCCCCTGATAAATTCTTAATTGTGTAAATTGTGTAATTGTGTAACAGAAAGTACTTTCATTCAATGTGGATCCTTATTATTGTTAATGATAAAAGAATAAATAAAAGATAGTTGTACCTGTGTACCTGGAAGCATAATATTAAGGCTGATTTATGGCGTGTTGCTCAGCACATTTGACACATTTGTGTTACTTGGAAAAAATTAAAGTGGCACATTGTTCCAAATTTATGTTTCCACAAAAGTTTAGGTCCTTTCCATGAATGATGCTTAAAGTTTAAATTCTGAAATGAGAGTTTAAGACTGAATAGACTGCTGGAGCGTAGTCACACATACAGAGTGTGCTGCAGGCAGTGTATAAAAACCCATAAAGACACTATTGCAGCAACAACAGCTAACATCAGTGTCTCCATGAGCACAACAATTAGTGTTTGGGAGCGTAACGTTAACATTTAACACTATTTATACAAAACTGTGAAGAAATTTTTACGACATTTCTGTTTCTACAACGTCTGACTCAGTCGGTGTTACTGCTGCGGTTCCTCTATAAAACACTTAAGCAAGCAAACACTGAGTTCGATAGCTGTTATGATTCCTTATCACCAGCGGTGGCAGAAAGCTAAGGATGAGTAACATTAAAGGCTTCCTGATAACATAAAAATCAAACACTGTGTGCTCAACCTGACGGTTATCTGAAACTAAACAGCGGCAGGACAAAGGAAGAACTTGGTTTCAAAAAACCAAGCGATAAAGGATGATGGAGAAAAAAGGAGAAGAAGAGAGACCTTTAAACCCCTTTAAATATAAATTCTGTTCAACCTTTCCCCTGGTTTTAAAATATGATGTATTTTTTGAGAAACACGCAGCAGAGCTTTCCACATTTTCTGAACAGACTGATCAGTGAAAACAGGTTTACAGGTTAATTGTACAGAAGTACTGCCTCAGGTTTTGAATATTTGCAGATCCAAATTTCTGTAAATAAAATACCTTTCATTTTTCATTTTTCAAGAATAAAACTTTACAATAAAAATGTAATTCAGTTATGGAAGAAGAGCCAGCCAGCTGAGGTTTCAATAGACAGAGCACACAGTAATAATAAACCTTTATATCAGATGGAGGAGTGTTTGACATCATGTGAAAGCTTTTTAAAAGCTTAAAAATTCTATCAGTTTTTAAAGGGGACTTGTTGTGCTTATCCACATTTTCTGTCATGTACATACTATTGCAAAGGATGCTCATGTTAAACATGGCCCAGGATTCAAATATTGAGATTACTGTGTCATGACTGTAACCAGAACTAGTGGACCCAAAGCTACTCTAGTGGCATCTGAGAAAAAATATGGAACTGGAAATGAACAACACAGGTTCTCAAGAACACAGTTTATATCTCTGTTATGTGAAAAGTGACCATTGTAGATTTTAGAGAGTTCGAACTGCTTCTCTTGTGACCTTGACCCAGATAAGTGTTAGAAAATGGATGGATGGATGTCAGTAAAGGTGAACGGAAAGGCTGACTTCTTTTCCAACAAGTATGTGAAATCACATCTTTTGTGATTCTCCCGTGTTCATCCATAATGTATACATCAAATTTTTGAGCCTCTATTTGTACATAGTTTACACAGAGTTACCTGTGTGTTTTGTGGTGACACCTTTGTAAGGACAAGTGAGTGTACTGATAACAGATGGGACTCAGGAAGACTGTACAATGGTGACAAAATGTCACCAGGTGACTCACTTCAGTCTTTGTATACACAGATTAAAACTATTTTAGCCCTAGAAGCCCCACCCCCTTGTTGGTCAAACCTTCTGTTTGCGAGGGGCGGCCAATAAGAGGAAAGATGCCCCAAAGGTAGGTGGAAAGGAGTTGAAACAGCTTGTTTCAGACAGATGATGAACTGAGGGCTGCACCAAACTCAAGTGTAAGATAAATAAGGATTATTTTGAACTGTGAGTCATGCAGAGCTGTTCTAGTAGAGTCCATGAATAAAAATATGAAAGAGTACAACAGGTCCACTTTAACCTAAATTTGACCTAATTTAGAGAGAGCCATGTACACACTCATAAAATAAACATAACTTTTTGATGCTTTCAGGGTTTCTTTTTTTGTTTACCCAAGGAAATGACCTGCACATACAAAAACTATGACCTGTGTGTTTATTTTGTACCAACAGATATTGTAACAAAGGAACTCAGAGCTCCTGTGATTTCATTACAGGGCAACACAACCATGAAGGTATGTCAGGTTTACAACCTCTACTGTGAAATAAATTCATTTTGGGCTTTAAACCAACTGGGTTAGAGTTGTCCTGAAGCCACTCCACTTTTTTCCTGACTGTTTGCTTAAGGTCATTGTGGTGCTGAAAGGTGACTTGCCTGCC
>VUQI01000788.1:70941-93478 GCA_015106735.1 Paratilapia polleni | reverse complement strand
CCAGATCAACATCTAAAGAACTGCAGGCCTCACTTGCCTCAGTTAAGGTCAGTGTTCATGATTCAACAATAAGAAAGAGACTGGGCAAAAATGGCATCCATGGGAGAGTTCCAAGGAGAAAACCACTGCTGACCAAAAAGAACACAAAGGCTTGTCTCACGTTTGCCAAAAAACATCTTGATGATCCCCAAGACTTTTGGGAAAATATTCTGTGGACTGATGAGACAAAAGTTGAACTTTTTGGAAGGTTTGCGTCCTGTTACATCTGGTGTAAAACTAACACAGCATTTCATAAAAAAGCATCATACCAACAGTCAAACATGGTGGTGGTAGTGTGATGGTCTGGGGCTACTTTGCTGCTTCAGCACCTGGACGACTTGCTGTAATTGATGGAACCATGAATTCTGCTTTCTGACAGAAAATCCTGAAGGAAAATGTCTGGTCATCAGTTCGTGCCCTGAAGCTCAAGAGCACTTGGGTTATACAGCTGGACAGGGATCCAAAACTTACCAGCAAGTCCACCTCTGAATGGCTCCAAAAAAAAAAAATGAAGATTTTGGAGTGGTCTAGTCAAAGTCTGGACTTAAATCCGATTGAGATCCTTTGGCATGACCTTAAACAGACCGTGCTTATAAACCCTCCAATGTGACTGAATTAAAACAATTCTGCAATGAAGAGTGGGCCAAAATTCCTCCACAGTGATGTGAAAGACTCATTCTCAGTTATCGCAAACACTTGATTGCAGCTGTACAGTGGCACAACCAGTTATTAGATATAGGGGCAATTACTTTTTCACAGAGGGCCAGGTAGGTTTGGATAGCTTTTTTTCCCTTAATAAAGGGAATCATAATTTAAAAACTGCATTTTGTATTTATCTTTGCCTAATATTAAAATTTGCTTGATGATCTGAAACATGTAAACATATGACAAATATGCAAAAAACTAAGAAATAGAAGAGTGGGTGAATAATTTTTCATGGCACTGTATACTAGTAGAAACCTACGTGGTGTTACGCCTTAGTACAGGCCACTATACCCTACAAGGCACTTTTTTGGTTACTCCAGTTGAAAAGCCAAGTAATTGTGTGTATGTGTGTGACTTAATCCAGGTTCTTACCATTAAACCCCCTTTGGAGAAGCAACAAGTGACTTTTTCCTTTTTAAATGACCTCACTCTTGTAGTCAAACTTTTTACTCACAAAGATATAAGTCAAAGAGCACGCAAACAGGCACAGGGTGGTAAATGGTACCCAGTAAAATCAGTATACCTCAATTATGACCCCACAGGCCACTGCAGACCCATTTTAACACTTGTAGAATAATGCAGCCCATTGAAAGCACTGGGGAACTAATGGGTTGCCAGTTTGAGCAATATGGACCCAATTTGGCTTCCTATGTGTTTATGACTGGTGACCACATACTCCATTTGTGTATGTAAGCGTCTGTGAAAACTTAAACATATGTGAATGTTTTTCATATGTAAAGGAATGGAAGTGGTTTTACTCACTTCTGTGATTGCATTGTGTTGTAGGACGACAAATGTGGGTCTTAATGTCAAAGATGGAGATGGTATTAAACAGTGAGTTAAAAAGAGAGTGATAGAATAAAATACTTACACATTATTGTGCATTTACATACATTACTTTGCATTTACTTTCTTTTATTGCTTGTTAGAACATGTTTGCCACTATAATGTACAAAAATCTAACCCTGTGAAATCTAACAAGAGAAATTTTGATTTGCTGAAACTTGTTGTACTTACTTCAAATGCTCTGCTGGAAATTGCTGATCAAACATGTGACTGTTTACAGTTGTCACAAATGAGTGAATGAACAGTCTTCAGGAGATGAATTCACCATTACGTATAAACAAAGGTGAAAGTAACTGTGATAAAAGGTGCTTTCCTCGCCCTTCCTTTTTCAGCTGTGCACCAGGGTTTGACAGGGTTTAGTAGCAACTCATTGATTTGATTCTGCAAGTAATCACTTCCATTAGCATTAACAGCGTTGTTAGTGGTCTCAGTGGTAGTAAGAGAGCAATGAGCAGTTTGCTTTTGGTGTGTTTGAGTTCTATTGTTCTGCTTTTGGCAGCTGGATTTCCTGTGATGGGTTTTTGCTTCAGAATTTTAGGATTAATTAACACTGTTTCCTTAAACATCCATCAGTTTTACCATATATAACATCACCTTTAAACTTTTCCAATGTCCAGCCATGTATATGGATTCTCAACACTACAGTAGTGACTAGAGTCTAGAAAAAGATTGTTCTTACACTGCCACCAAGTGGTCAAAACACAGATGATGATAAAGACATAGTAAATTAAAAGTTTCTCGTGTATATTTTTTGTTCTGTAAAGTGTTATTTTTATTGGGTTATCATTCTGAGGCACTAATAAGTTATCAGCAGGTTAATGTTATTGCTTTTTTAAGTGGATTAACTAACTTTTTCATTTACTGCTGACTAGTTTCCTATACAGCAAATTTGTTAATCTCCTTAAATTTAACAACCTCATTAAATTCAGTATATTCTGTGATAGTTCAACAAGAGGGATTCCAAACAAATCTTGAAGTAACTGCATATTTTTATTGTGTTAATCAAAAAAAAAAATCTTGACAAATGACATTTCACAAAGACCTGGGAGTATTACAGTGCACCACATTAACTTTGGCCTTCGACCTTTGAACTTTCATCTACAGACCACTCTACACACAGCTGTTCTTTTGCTTCTTTTATATACAGAGCTCTGCTTTCCCCCAAAACTCACACACAGACATACACACATACATAAAACAGAAACACAATTCACTCACCCTCACATACACACACATACAAGCTTCTCCTTGTGAGCAGTTGAACAGGGGTGCGTCACATGGCATGGGATACAACAGGAGTGTTTGATTGGAGGACTGTGTGAACAGCAAAGACTCTAATTGGACACTGTCTTTAGGGAAGCATTTCTCCATTGGCTATAATGTACAAAAATGTTGAGGATGAGTAATTTTAAGCAGAACATGAACAATACAGATGTAAATCTACATGTATAGGAAAAATAAAAATCCACCACAACATATCAGCTTATCTTTGCACATAAATACATAGGAATAATAATAATAATATTCAACATTGTGCTTTCTTTCTCTCCGTCTCTTTCTTGCCACCACACCATTGTCATATGCATTAGCCACTAACATTGGTCATGCAATTTCAAGCACAAAACAACAGCTGGGTTAAAAGGAATACTCGGGCAAGTTTGACATCACTATCAATGTAGAAAAATGTGAGTTTTTTGAAAGAAAATCCCTAATAAGTTAAATAGTAGTATAACTTAAGTAGTTGTGTGGTTAAATAGCAGGCATTGGCACATGCGTAAACAAATAGCATGTTCCTGCAATGAAAATGAGTTTTGATTTCTGTTTATGCAGTAAATCCTCTCTACCTGGATGTGGTGTCAACATGCAGAGTGTCCCTTTTATAGGCGTCATTCAGTTCAGTTCAGTTTAAAGAGTTAATTACATCTCTATAAAGAAGGTATATAAATAACAGCAACAATGAATCCACACATCAAAAATCCACTCACAGGTCTAGTTTATGCCACCTAGGTTTAGCGGGGAGTGTGTGAATTAATGAACTCACCAAACCCACATTTGGCCAGTTTCTTTCAAACCATGATACTTGGTGGCAGAAACATAAATTAGACCAAAAATCAGACTGAATGCAAGAGAAATGCATGTTTTATTTTACAAGGCCAGCCAGTTTCACTTTCTTTCACGTGGATAGACTATGATATATTAGTATCGTACCACAGGTAGGCTTCATCTGAGCCTGTACACACAATGGACACTAGGGCAGGGCTACACACACAATGTTAGCACAGACAACCAACAAACAAAGATTTCTTTACAGATAATACACAAAGAGATTAGACTAAGACATGAGAAGGAAGACCTTATAGTACTAATTGTCCATTATGTAGGGATGGCATTGTTAAGCAGCAGAAGTCAGTGATACTAATGACTGTAACACCACATTGATAAGTGATTACAACAGTGTATGAAGTCAGAAAGAATTGTTTTCCTTTTTTGTTGCAGTGACAATGCATTGTGGATAGGGGAACAGCTTTCCGTGCATTTTACTGTGCTGGATGAAGAATCTGTGACTCGCTTAATTTAAATCTTTGTATAACTATTTCAAACAAACAATATATGCAAGAACAGTGTAAAACAAATGAAGTACCGCTTAGAATACAAAAAAAAAAAAAAATCATAGACTCACTCATAAATATCATGCTAATATATATACTGCAATGTAGCCCAGAAACACAGGTTGTCATACTTGGAGTCCACTAACGTGTTTCCTCTTCCTCTTCATCCTGCCTCTTCATGCTTCTCACCCAAACCAAACCACCATCGTTTCATTTTAATGTTAATGCACAAAATGTTGAATGCAGCAAGTTTTTAACCTTTGGAGTGAGGTTTTGGATTCTGTCAAAGCTCTTCTTCCAGTCCTTCTTGTATTTGTATGCATTACAGATGCCAGATAAAACTTTTAGATGTACTTATTCAGGTCATTATTTGCTTTAAGACTGATTTCTCTGTGCTCCACCTTTTTTCTTTGTACTGTAAACATCTTTATTTTATCATATCACGGAATTCAAGTCGATTTTCCTCTACTCTTTCTACAGTGGTTTGAACCAGCATGTAAAGCAATGTATGCAATCATATCTGGCCAGATACAACTGCTCTCTAACTATGACCACCTGCATTGCATTGTGTAATTTAGTTTGCTGTGACATGCCCCAATTTGCCTGAGGAAACTGTTAAAGAAACAGAAAAAAAAACTACAATACATTATAACTAGTTTTTTACCATGACCATCTGCTCCATAAGGTGCCCAAAGCTGCTGGCGTCACTCTCTCTTTTGTGACTGCTTTATGTAATATGGACAAAACCTGGAAAAGGTGAGGTTAATATACGTGTACTTCCTGTGTATAGCAGCACAGGAAGTTCATCTGTTTGTATAAATACGTTTCAAATGTTAATTTTTATCTGCTTGTGCAATTGAACATAAACAGTCATGTGTTTCCAGTTACTTTTTTTTGTTTTGTTTTTTGCTCCAGTTGCTCCATTAGCTTCCCACTGGGCAGAAGACTAGAGTCCACACTTTTGCTATGCTGGCATGAAATCTTCAGGTACGAAAAGTCATTGGGAGAGTTCATCCAAAACTCTGGGGCTGCATTAGTGTGGTACAGGACAACAGTGTGCATATTGTGACCCACTAACTACGGAAAATGTGTAGTTGGCTTGTAGCTGGCAAATTTCTAAGATGTGGTCATCCTGTGCTATGAACCCACCTTCCATATACAGACAGTGGTAAAGGGAATGACAGGTAAGTGAGTTTATTGCCCACAGATAAAGGTGTGTTTACTCCCATGTATTTGCTAGTAAATTCGACTTATCTAGTGGAACTATGTAAAGGGATCGTGGAGAATCAGTTTGAGCAGTAAGGCAGCACATGCAGGGACTGGCCAGTGGGATGAGGAAACAGGGATTGGGCTACCATATAGTGGGGGCATCCATAGATAAATATACACAGTAGAGGAGGTGCTGTGTGTGACCATGTGTGTGTGTGTGCTTATGTGGGTGTATGTGTGAACACCTCCAGGAGTTCTTGGTCTTTCAGTCTCTGTCATTCTCCTGCTTTCTTCTTGTATCAGTCATTCTTTTCTCCCTCCATTTCTTTCTCTATGTTGTTACTCCCCGGCATTGCGTGGCACACGAGGGCTTGGTTTCCCATCATGGGTCCGGCGGTTTCTCCCCTTCCTTATCTCCTGAAGATGCTTCCATTTCTTGTTAGCTGGGCGTACAGCAGGACGCAGAGGTGGGACGTCCTTCACGGGAGCAGAAAAACTCTTACCCACCTGGTCACCACCGGTGTTCCTGCGTGCCCAAACCTGCTCACAAATCTGGTCAACTGTGCTTAGGTTAGGATGGTCCACCAGCTGCATAAAGTCCCGGTACCAAAGCTTTTGATTGGTCACTGGGGGCCCACCTCCGCTGCGGGGATCTAATCGAATAGGGGCATCGGAGGGTAGATTGGAGATAATGGAAGACGTTGAAGGTACAAGCTCTAAAGTGATGCCTAGTAAGGTTTGGGTGAAGCCATGTTCCATTGCATGGCACTGGTAAATGCCAACATCTCTTTTTAGGACACGGCGAATCAGAAGACCTCTGTCTGTTTGGAGGATGCGCTCATCTAGACGTACCTGGAAGCCAGAAATTTGACTTAAATCACAAAGATAAACAGCACCACTTTTGCTAAGTCAAGTCCCATTACTGTAAAGGTGCTACTGACTAAAGAAATTATAAAATGAAAAATTAGACTTTTGATCTGATGATGTAAACACACACAAAACATTTTCATGACCTATAAACATCACTATATACTTTTCTCATTTCTTGGCCATCATCTCTCGCCATTATCAACCAGCCCTCTCACCTCTTCTCGTCGGTTCTGTTGATGTTTCTGGAAGGTCCAGGTGACTCTGGCCTGAAGGGATTTGGGGATGCACTCCAAGAAAGTGCTACTTCCCTCAACTCCATACAGCTTCCTTTCTGCAGCACGGTGCTTATGATGATCTGCAGGGGGCAGCAGAGACAAAGACAAAATGATCCAATTGCATCTCAGGACATGTGCTCACTAATAACAAAACAGGATCAGGCAAGAATGATATAACAGAAACTGTCAGGATAGGATGGAACAATGCAAAAATGTTACTAGGAAAAAAAGGGTATAAAGGATCATATAAGGCAAGGAAGAAAAGGACTGGACAAAAGAAAGATCTGGTAGAGTGGGACTAAAGTTAAGCTCATAATGCCTGACTGGGGCTAATTTTAAAACATCTTCCTTAATCTCTAAAGACATAAATTATAAAAGTGGATCTAAATGCATTTATGCATAAAAAAATAGGAGCCACAACAGGGCCAGCGTGAAATGATCGCAGGTTCTGTGGGGATACATCCCTGATAATAGCTTCCCATGTAAATATTTGTCAGTACTTAAAGGAGATGGATGCATGGACTGGTAGCACTACTTCATATATGTTTCTAAAATAAGTGATATCAATGAATCTGCCCTAAATCTTAACCTCAGCCATGAAATTGCACAAAAGTACTCAAATAATTAAGAATAAAGTCAGCCTACATCAAGACCAGAACTGGGGGAGAGGATTTATCTAACCACCAGTATTACAGATTACTGGTGAAACAATGGTCTACAAACTGCCAAACAGACTCCTGATCGGCACTTAGTGCTGCTTTGGGGTAGTGCCAATCTCATCACAGACAATTACTCTGACCTTCATTAGTTTTACACAACCCAGCTTGCATGCCACATGATGTAATCGCATTACTTAGGAGCTCCTTCAGTTTGAGCAGTTAGCCTGATTCAGTTGTGTGGCAGAAAGACAGATAGCAACAGAATGCTGGTATTGTAGTCTGAGAGGACAGTGGTCACCAGGGCTGAAGGAGGGGGATATTTTAGATGATCTGGCATAAGGAAAGTGAGATGTCAGATGCCAAGCTTCTCAGTGAGTCAGAGCAGGATCAGACAGAGGCTTTGTTCTTAATACTTCAATATAAATACGCAGGGTTAGCCTATGAAAACAATTACAGCTACCAGAACTTGCATTGTTAATTTTTAAAAACCAAGTTTAACAGTTTTCCTAACATGTCTACACACCACAGAAATCATTGTTGTAGATACAGTAATGGTGAAGTAATTGTACCTCCTGAGCAAAGGGTGTTAGGGTCTCCATTCCTTACGTCCTGGCGACGAAAACGTCTGTAAAGAGTTTGACAATTTAGAATAAGCAATGTTTTAGGATATGAATGTGTTTACACAGTTTTTATCATATTTTTTGGTAACGTAATCTGTTATGTGTCATGTTAGTGTTAAAGACCTCTTTGTGTTGGGCAGGTAGCGAGTACAGGAAGTTCCATCCCAGGCACAGTACGGGTCTCTGGCCAGGCAACACTCAGCGCAGGCCTTCCCATATACACTGCAACGGTGAAGTGGAACCTGGACAATGCCTGTGTCAGAGCCGACATACAGCTGTTGCTGTGAAAACATAGAGAGGTAAGACAAACATTTAAAACGTACTCTGTTCAGAGTTAAAAACAGCTTGAAAGCTTATGTGCCAGAAATCTAACCATCCATGTGACAACTTTTGCAATTTATGATCCCTCTGTTTGATGATGATGAATCTACAATATAACCGTTCTGATTTAGTATAGCCTCAAATACCCCAATTTTATTGTTGGGGCATATAAATATACTGCTGTGCAGATAAACAGGCAAACTAGATCTAGATCTGTGATCACTGTTATGAGGAAATGGTTGATTTTAATAAACTAAAGATGATACAGTGCTGCATTGTTTGGTATACGGTTTAAAAGAGAGCCATGATTTCAGGGCTTTTAAGACTAAAACAAACATACCCGTTTTGAGGAGATCTGCATGTTGATGATAGACGAGGCATCCTGGAGAGCAAAGGAGATACAGTAAAATAATTAACATGCTAAATAAAAGATGTGACCAAAATTATTATTTGTTAACTTAAGGAAAGTTTTGAAGTTTTCCTTCTTTTTCCATTATTCAAAGTATCCTTTGGCTTAATTTTCCTCTTGAGGTCATTTCCAAGGAATTGTCATACACCTCAAACCTCTGAATTATATTAGGAGTTTCTGATACATGGCATCAAATAGAACAGTCAGTACACTGTACCTTTTAAAAAGGCTGACTGACTGATTAGAATATTGAAGACTCCTGTGTTACTAATTTAAGATAATTGTCTGCTTGAAATATCATTACATTATTATTATTATTATTTCTCACTACATACACAAGATTCTGATTATTTTGTTCAGGCTGTCTTAGCAGAGAAAGCTCCTGTTAATTCTATGGAAAATAAAAGGCATGCAAGTATGAACGATCCATTAATTTCAACACTTTCCATTGAGGTTTAATGATACTAAGGGTACTTTTTGCCATGTCACAATCAATAAATGTTATAATGCAAGTACTGCACGATACTGGTATTAGCATATTATTCTTACTTTGAAAACCTCCAGCTCTTCCAGTAGAAGTTCCTCCATGTTGTTCCAGCTCTCCTTGGGGACACTAATCACCTTTAGTACTGTCCCTTTATCTGAAATAACATACGCACAACCCTTTAATAACTAGTTCCATCTTTTTCATGTTTAAAGCTAGAGTTAGAAGTGAAACTGGTCATTCACCTGTGCCAATAAACATGACATCATACTGTCCGTCAGCAGCATTGACTCTGTCCACAGCGATCTGTGTAAAGCTGTAGTCCACATTAGTCCTGATGAAGATGGGCCGTCGGCTCATAGGGTAGACTGGGTTATACATGAGAGGGTGGTGACGCGCAAACTGGATCACATCGTCTGGGAAACCCTTTGTAGACTCAAAGCTCCCGAATGTCTTGCTGGGGCACTAAAGAAGGCCAGTAAAGTTTACATTTAGATCAGCTGAACTTCAGTGGGCATGCCCATATAAATAAAAGATTTGAAAAAGCTGTACATTTTGAGAACTCTTTGGGACTTCATGAATGAACATGCATTCATTTACAGCAGCTGCTGTAACGCTCTGCACAAGGCAGCTGACTCTGAGTCAGTTCTCTCCTTTTTACCATGTTTGGACTCAGTCATTCCACAATGACTGATATTTGATGAGTAAACTTGTTTTGTCTTTGTGGATGTAAACTGAAATTAAATGTCTAAATTGTCAGCACTTTAGCTGACCTGAAATACAAGAGGCCACAGTTCAGCAGGCCACAGAGAGGTGATTGTGGTGTGATGGGTCTCAATGACTTAAAAGAGATTTACACCTGGTCAGAGTCCAGCCGCTCTCTTTAATTAAAATTCCAGACCTGGAATTTCTAAATGCTGAAATGTAATTTAGCATCATGCAGCATCTATATATTTGATGCTATTCCATGTTTTCCTTTTTTATTAATTTGCAGCATATTGATTTACCTAATTTTGAGTAGTTTTTGTGGTGGTTTATGCATTTTCAATCTGAATCAGCTTGATATGCATGCTTGCATAATTTTACGTGCAAGCATGATCGCTTTCTTAAAATCAGATTTGTTCTGCCAATTTTACAATTCAGCGAGGTAATGATGGCGTGAGGGTTTTCTGTAGGCCAAATACAATTACTATTCTGCAGTCATACAATAGGGATTGTTCTCCCATGGCAGAAACAGCTGAAGCTCTGCATAACAAATCCTGCTGATGCTACACTTGTGTGCTTAGCTGAATGTAAGGTCCATAATAAGCAAATATTGATTGGGAGGATCGAGGTTTTGGAAGCAAACAATGTTTAATAGTGAATACTGCTTTGATGTGACTGTAAGGCCAGTATCACAAGTATATTATATCATATGAGATTTATGTATGTATTTTGGTACAACCTTTTTTTAGTTTAAGGCTGCAAATACAATACTAAAGACATACACAGTATATGTATACTGTAGCAATACAGCCCATTGTATGCGATGATCTATCATTAATTTGAGAGAGAAGGAAGAATTATGTTATATGGGTATTTTATTGAGTTGTTTTACCTATGGCAATCTGTTATATATTATAATATGATTATGTTTTGTACTTAAAATCAGAATTTTCTTTACAGTGCAACTAGTAACTATACAAGTAAAATTGTTCTACAATTATACACAAGTACATTTATTTGATTAGCCAACATTTCACTGTTGGAAACCTAAGATACTGTTCTGTTGATGGCATTTATTGTTATTGACGTACCATTCCAGGGCGGGGATAGGGGACTTTTCCCTGGAAGGGGACCCACTGGTAGTTGGGGCCCTCTTTGTGAGCAAAGGGCCCCAGGAAGGCCCTCCGGATGTCATTCATGGAGTAGAGACACACAGCTGAGCCTTTAAATACACTGCTGCTGGTGGACAGGAGGAGTTGAGTTAGATGCAACAACAACAAAAACACATAATACACACAAACCTTTTTTTTCTACTTCCCTCTCTCCTCACATGCAGATGTGCATGCATGCACATACACACACACAACATGAATGAGTTCTGACCTGGAAGTAGAGAAGACTGTGTAAACCAGAGGGTTCTTTCTGTCCCTGGTTTGCAGCAGGAATACATCGCCTGAGGATAGACACACACACACACACACACACACGCACTGGTCAGGTGGCAGTAGTCCAGAGGTCAGAGGTTGAGAGAAAGATAAACAAAACCCTATGGCCATGTCTAACTACTTTAAAGAGACATGTTACTGATAACTGAGGGTCATGACACGGAACAAAATCCACTGCAGGTTCATGCAGTTTATATAATTCCTTTAAACAAAATTGAGTCTCATTAAATTTTGTTTCACTTGTCAAGTCGTGATCTCCATAAACGAGACTGCATTTCTGAGTCTTGATCCATAAAAAGTGCTTCCACTGCTTGACCTAATATTTAATTGCTAAAAAATTTGCACATATTTTAAGAAAACAAAGGTTTCAGACTAAGAAATATTTTTTACATAGAGGTCCTTTCTATTTTATTTGGCCTTAGATTTGAAAAGTTCAGAGAATTTGATGGGCAGATATAGCTTAAGGGTAATTTAGAATTTAGACTAAAAAAAAACACTTAGACTAAACCACTTAGTTTTCCTTTCGCTATGTCATGAGATAAGCACAAAGACAGATCATATTATAGCCCACAGATATGGTCAGAGAGCTCTATCAGAAACATCTTGAAAGCTAAAACTCGTGCAGCTGCTCTGCAAACCACATGACCGTAGGTCTAGGAGACATTACATAATAAGAAATACTTATTTTTATTATTTTCTTCTTATTATTATTTTTTTTATTATTTTATTTTATTATTTTATTTATATTTCATTAGTAATACCTCTAAGTAATTTCTCATTTCTGAAATAGTAACTCCCTAATTAAAGGCACAGTTAAAGCAAAAACAACCAGTTTTTCATTTGAAAGAAGTCTCTGGTCACTCAATCAGGTGTAGTTAGCTAAACAGTTGGGCTGACATTAACTTCATAAAGTTGAAAATGCAGTCTCTATCTTTCTTTTTATTATGCCTAGTTGACTCATTTTAAAAATGAAATGAAAATTCTAGATGATACTCGAGAGCATGTTTGAATGTAACGCTATCTCTGATAAAAGCTTGACCTGGTGCTAGAGTCACAATGACATTTTCTGATCTCCAAAACAGAGTTTCTGTACTGTAGGGAAATACATAGTCAAAATTTATTATGAACAGGCCTTTTACTATACCAATTTTAAAAGAAAAACAAGATGGGGAGGGCCATAATGCCAAACTTAAGACTTCCAAATGGCTGTCCGCAAAAAATGGGTGACATCACAGTGGCTATGTCCATCTTTTATTCGCGAATAGCTTACCAATGTTCTTAGGCACATTTTTTTGCCTTTTAAAGAAACACTAATATTGCTCTTAGGGTATTCACCACCCTGACTCGCATGTTATGCCCTCTTACGCGTACTAAGTTATGACTGGACACTGTTCAGAGGATGGGTTCAACAAAGGGCCAGTTTTTGCAGAGGAACAAACGTGATTTACACTTGTCCTTTAAGTCCAAGGATCCTTCATAGAATCACACTATATTTCACCAGACATTTATTTTATTACAACGGCAAAATGTGGTTAGAAATTGGTGTCTCGGCTCCGAGCTCATAAATATCCCCCTGGAGCCAAAAGGACATGTCTGGGGTCAAAACAGGAGGCACCAGTGCAGGGCAACAGTGGCACTGCCATGTAAGAAGGAGATATGGGAAGTTTTGGAGCTTAAATAGATCACCAGATTGGGAGTTTCTGTTTGGTGTACAAGGTATAGAGGACAGTCAGTTTGTTGCAGTTGCATTAAGGAGGTTGCAGGCTTAAATCCACAAAGTCATTTTTTTTTTTAAATCAGACAAACAGTTAATCAGTATCATCTCTTTTAAAATAATATTTATGGTCACGACTTCTCGGCGGAATAGATGTTAGCTGAAAATTCCGTGTAGGTTTACAGGGAAATTGTGGCTTTTTTGTCATTGGATATTTCTTCTGCCCACAATCCATGATTTATAACTTTTGTCTCACTTCTGGATCCCATCTCATTTAAACACCTTATAGCTTTCTGTCATATGAAGAGTCGCCAGAGACGAGCCTGTAACTTTCTTTGAACCCCCAGCAAAAACACTGGCTTCCAATCAGGCCAGAATCTATTACCAATTAATCTCCCACTCCTGCTTGCTCCAAGTCTGCAGGAATGTGGGACTGAATGGTAATCTGCAATTGAGGTCAGAAATCCTTTTTAATTTATTGTGCTTTCCGCGACTTTTCCTCCATTTGCACCCACAGAATGTCCTTCTGGGTAAAAAAAATCCAAAAGCCGGATTGGAAAATCAGCCCATTTCTTGCATTTCGTTTTTCTGTCCACTGAAAAGTGAGGCTGCCAAATTATACTGCAGAATCTTTTAGACTGACAATGCCAGAAAAGGTGACAGGAAATAAAAACATTAAACATAATTTGCCAGTTTTTTGTGACCCTGACCGGAAACCTTACAGAGGAGAAGGACATCAGGTGAAGCAAGGGTGAGGTCAAAATAAACTTCATCCAAAGTTAAAAGGAAACGTGATGACTTTCAGTTGAGTTTACTGCAAGCCCTCCACTTTAGGTTTCAGCTATGTTACATCGTACTTTTACCCGTCCTAATTTTAGTCATAAATGACTTAATACAGTACAGTATTTGTATTACCGAGAACTGTAACTGTTTACTTACGCAGCTCATCAAAATATGTGTCGCTGCCATCGGCTCCTGGTACAGAGCAGATCAGACGGGTCTTGAGAAATGTTGTCCACTTGTTCACCAGACTTCGCTGACCACCCATGTCATTCTGATTAAAGACAAAACAATTGAGGCATTAAACAGGATATTAAATTTGTCAGCATGGGAAGGAAAGCAGTAAGAATATCTGGTTAGGTGGCCATTTCACCACCTAACCAGATATTTTGACCGAATTTTGTTACAGAACTGTCAAATAGCCTGGCTGACTGAACTTGGTAGACAGTGGATTTAAATGAAACAGTGTTTTACCCTGCACAGCTGTCCGATTCTGGAGTAGGTGGACTTTCCCAACCCCTGAGCCTCAACGGCTGTCTCCCGGAAGAAGAAAAAGATCTTGTCATCATCCGGGTTCTCACTTTCAGGGACCCAAAAGGAACCGACAAACTTTGGTTCTGGTTGACAGAATCAAAGGAAAACAGTATCAGTCATATGGGCCTTTTGTTGTCCCGACAGAGTGCATGCCTAATCTGACAAATAAACACAAAAATGCACCATTAAGCCATCGTGAATCATGCTGTTCAGTGCGGATAGAGGGGCGTTTCCCCAGGCTTCTGAAGATGGTGAAGTCCCTTCCCATTAAGTCTGTGGCCACACCTGCATATAGCTCATCACCTAGGAAACAGAATTAGTTATGACATAATGTTTAGTCACTATACTTATATTTTTACACAGTATCAGTATCATACAGTATCAGCACAATTTAAGG
This sequence comes from Paratilapia polleni, assembly GCA_015106735.1. Classification (NCBI taxonomy): domain Eukaryota; kingdom Metazoa; phylum Chordata; class Actinopteri; order Cichliformes; family Cichlidae; genus Paratilapia; species Paratilapia polleni. The sequence continues at coordinate 78,857 of VUQI01000788.1, read as the reverse complement.
ACACAGTATCAATGACGATTCTCACACAGTCATCACATATTAATGTGCATGAGTTCAGTTACCGACGAGCACAGATGCAGCATTGTGTCGAGGATCATATGGACTCTTTCCTTTCCCGTCCTCCACCTTAGAGGGGTCAATCCTGAACACATGGTCCTGATGGAGATCGAGGACAGGAAGAAACAGATTATAAGATGTGATCACATATGTATCTTTTATTTTGCCATAATCTGTCAGTCATTTCGGGGTTGAGTTTCAGATTTGAGACTTGCTGGGAGCTAGATGTGATAAAGTGTGTATTGTGTTGGTTGCGTTTTGCATATTCCTCACCTCCATCCTGTGTCCCACCTCTACAAAGGCACAGGTGGGGTGGAAGGCCCCAGTTCCACAGGCGTATAAGTGGGTGCGGTTATAGTGGTGTACAATCTTCACGTAGTTCACACAGTCAGACTGAAAGACACACAAATAAAGTGGTCATTATTAGCAACTTAAAGGCTGATCTTTAGGAAAATGTTTGTTGATTCTCCGTTTTTTTTTTTTTTAGTCTCTACATGCATCATATAAATCCTGACTCAGAGCATTATACCCACTACAGCAATACAATTCTTGTATTCTTGTATTTTTTTTCAAAGCCTTGTACATTTTAAACTGCATTGTGGTAAACTTGGGGTTTCTGTCTTCTTCTGGTTTTTAAGTCCCCACCTGCACCTCTAGTGTCCTGTCTAAACACACACATTCCTTCAATATGTGTTTTTAGGAAAGTGAGTGGCTAACAGTAAAATGGTTGTATGAACATCCATGCACACAACCATTTTTCCCAAAATATCAATTATTTCTTAAGTTTCCTCAGGCTACTTGCTTTTCATTTAGAGAGACTGTAAATTAGTTAAATGAAGAAAAAAGATAAACTGGTGTTTATTTATCCCTCTCTTTTTTTGCAAGACACATCTTTTCAAACCATTTTTTTGTTTTTATTCTTTGTCCCCTTTTTTCAGTATCCTGACTTCTTTCTTTTACCTCCTTGTCTTATCAAGACAGCATGTTATTGATCCACAGACACATCTGTTCATCTTAGTCAGGTTACACTAAGATGGATCTCAAGAGAGTGCTGGAAAAAAAGATTTACCGAACACTAAGATAATGGATGGTACATTCTTCCTCCAGTCTTCCGAACACCAAGCTTTGAGAAGATTGGCCGATAAAGTGATGACAAAATGTGTGGAGTGGTGTGGACACTGTAATTATTATTATCAGTATCTCGCTCCACGGATTTATAATAAATGTGAGCTAATGGAACTGCCTGTCTATATTGTGATTATAAAACTGCTCAAAACATCATATCATCAGTATGATCTCTCTTTCTTATATAGCCACACTATAGCACATCTAAGCATTTATCCTTCCTTATTCCTCCTGTCTACTTCTCCCCTGACAGGTCAGTGTAACATCTGTCGATCGCTGCAAACACTGTTGGAGCTGGAGGTCACTGGAGGTTTGTAAAGACATGAATCCTGCTCTCAACTGCAGACAGTGATAATACAAACAGCTGTGTGTCTGGATCATTCGGACAATTAAAAGTCAAATGATTTGTCTTTATTTTAACTTGATATTTGTGCTTCAGTGATCATATGAGGCATGTTTTTGGAGTAAAGCTGGCACTGTTGGTTTGAGTATGCAGTATGTTTCTGTGTAAATGTATATGTCACATTTACAACAAAGTTGGGGATTGTGTGGCCGCTTCTTTCAAGGTCTCCTGTGTGCGTCAACAGTTTAGTGGGCCAATCGATTGGATGAACACCTTTACGTGTGCGTGTATACACAACAACAAGGAAACGTGTGTATTCGCACAACAACTCCATCTCTAATCCCCTGGTAGGTTTTAAAGGCTGAATGGCAGGCCTTTGTTCTAAACCACTGAAGGTTATATGTGTGTGTGTGTCTCAGGGGGGCAGAGAAAGGTGAGGCAGTCAGCAGAGCAGCAGGTTGACAAAGTAAAGTCTTTGATGTGACAAACGAGGGAGATCAGGAGGGGACGGAAAAGATGCATGAGAGACCCTGAAAAGATCAGAAAAGAATGGGGTGAACGATGCCAGCAATCACTTTTCCTCATTGTCTGAGTGGTATATGTATGTCCGTGTGTGTGTGTGTGTGTGTGAGAGGGCTGGGGGGGGTGGTAGGGTTGGGTGTGTTTGTGTGTGTGTCTGTGTGCGTAGGGGTTAAAGGGTTCACTGGCCAACCTTTGACCTGCCACTGACTCATTAGTTGAAACAGTGAGCAAAACGCAGGCTGAGACCTCACAGCAGCTTGAGTTCTAAGTCTTGCCTTCATGTTTTACAATGCTGCATTGTTCTGCTGTAGATGTCTTTTTCTCCTTTTCCTTTGCTCCTTCTAGAGATGATTAACCTGATCTACAGCACTTATTTGTTATTTCAGCCATTATCTATGCTGTCCTTTTGGTATTTGTCTCCATATGTATTCTTGTCATATAAACTAGGCTTATTTAAGCATTTTATGTGACGTATAATGTGTTCTAGTATGGTGGCTAAGTGCAAATGGAAAGTAAAATTTAATCAATGTTGTTGTGAGCTGTAGGATTCCTTAAAGCCAAAATGTTGAGATTTGTTTCAACACATATTTTTGTGCTTCTCGGGTGCATGTCATTAAACCTTTCAACAAGTCCCTGAACTGAGCAGTCAATATTTGTCATTTGTTACTAAAGTCTAAAACAGCTCATGTAGGCAATACTTTAGTGACATTTAGGATTGTTTCCACTTTGAAACACAGAGAAAGTCTATGATAAAAGTCAGGGAGGGTGTGGAAGTAGAAATATACCTGACTTTCGACTGAGAGTGGAGTCTTGACTGAGATTATTTTTATGTTTTGCTTTCACTTGCTGTTTGGTTAGGCTGAGGCAGCAAAACTATTTGTCTAGGTGGTTCCATTTGCTAGGTTACCAGGGTGCTGAAATGCACCCCATCTAACATATGACATGGCTTCTGGAGGTCACTTAACTTTAAAACATAACTATAGGTTGTTATAAGCTGGTATTTTCAGTTGTTACAATGTATCGTTATATTAGTTTGGGTAAAAACAGAAGAGACTGTTTGCCTGCGTCTAAAAAAAAAAGGTTCCAAGTGATCCAGGAAACTTTAATAAAGTTAATGGCTGAGAGGATTTGACTCGACTGGAATGGCGGTGTACAGGAGATGTCCATTAGATACACAACACATCACAGTGTAATAACACAGGAATGGCTTTGATCGCCTCTGTTAAACAGGACAATGTGGTAGGGTAGACACTGGTCTGACATTTTTCTCCTAAGAGAAATGCACTGATGGACTGATTTCTGGACTCAGACTCTCTATAAGCGGGGTGTTTTGTTTCCATTTGTTTCCAATTCTTTTCAGTATTGTTTGTGTGTGAATTCCTGCACACTGATGAGCTACACAATACTGGAAAATAAAATGTTTCTATGTGGTTTCTGACATACTTGGTGGTCACCGAGCTGCTTCACTCAGTTGTTAAGGATTAACACAATTCAGTTTGTGACTTCCAGAAAGACCTACAGGAATATTTTGATGGCATGAAATTTGGACATTCATTCATGTTTATGTGGCGAGGACAGATTCAGATTCTCAGTATCCACAATTGCTCAGCCTTAACCCCAACCTTCTTCCCAAATTACTTTTCCCCATTCAGCTAATGGATTTTAATTGGTAATATCCTAGAACGCATTGTGTAACATATTGCTTCTCAGATACCTTAAAAAAACTCTACGTTGATTTACAATTTTGTGATTAATTCATTATCCGCAGGAGAGTGTTTTACATCAGAAATTATTTTGAATGATATTCTTATGAAATAAAGAGAGCCATTTATGTTAATAATTGCTGCCCAGTGATTTATTAATGGGTCTTGGAAGACACTGAAAGTTAAAAAGTGGGTATTGAAATGACAGCATAAACACACAATCTATCACTTCTGTGGTTTTGAATATGACTCTGGTCTTACAGTGACGCCTCAGAGTGCTGAGTCAGACCGAGCGTCTGGGTAAACTGTCAACTGTTTACTGCCCCGCTCTAACTTTGTTTATCTGCATGTGTCTGTGTTTGTCTTAGTGTGTGTGTGTGTGTGTGTGTGTGTGCATGCAAGGTGGTGTTACTACTGGAAGGACTGAAGGGTTGCAAATAATAATATTAGATGAAGAAAAAGCATAGGAAGAAAGCACTAAACAAGGAATATGAGAGGAGGGAAGAGATCCAGTGGCAGAGAGAGCTTTTGGCCTCTTCCTATAGAGAAACACACTTCTCTGTAATTAGGGTCAATGGTGTGTGGTCAATGTTTGGGTGAGTTTTCACCCAGAAAAGCAAAGTTAAATGAAATAAGAAGAGAGGGAGTGCTTAACAAAGGATAAAAAATAACATTTCAAAGGAGAGAAAAGCAGCAATAATAAGTGATCAGGCAAAAAGCACTTTAATGCAACATTTGTCTTTTTCCTTGAACTTTTTTCTTATCACTTTCTTCATCCATCTCTCCTTCTCTTCTTCCTCTGGAGCAATTTCACAAATTGTCTTCATCACTCACCATTACTCACACTTTCGAACAGGACACATGCATACAGAAACCTGAACACACACACACACACACACACAAACACACACACAGTCTCCTGGTCAGGTGAAATTAGAGCCTGGATTTTTGTATGAATGGAGCCCGTTGTCTGTCTGCTACAGCTGTATAATCACACTGATGACGGGTTTGTTTTACACACACAGAAAGACACATTCAGAGACATAACTCACACACACACTGGAAACTTACACACACGGATAAATGTACACAAACACTGTCAAACACACGAGTATAAATACAGTATAAATACACAAATTTATGGTATATCTGCACAAGCTGATGGGATGGTATACTTTTAAACAGTATAAACACCCATAAAGTACACACACACACACCCACACACACACAGGTCTGTCTGTGTGTGTCTAATCTAATTGCATGCGATGTAATCTTGGGTGGTCTATAGGTTCTCGGTGGCCTCTACATGTTGGTCAGTGGTGCCAAGCCCGCCCTGCCCAGACTACATCTACATACAGAACACCACACATAAAATCTTTTTCTGGCAGGTAAAGAATAGGTCAAGGGAGCCATGAGGGTGGCATATCTTTGGACAAACTCTAAAGAGGGGGACTGCAGTAGGTCATGAGTTCAGTCATGGAGAATCTGTGCATGCAGTCATCTCAGAACTGAATCAGAATCAGATCAAATCGTGAGGATGCCAAACATTTAACCCTCAATGTTTTGTTTCATTTCCTGATAATCTGCAAGTCATTGTTATTGCTGCACGTCATGGCCAGGATGCTCTTTATTAACCTCACTCAATCTCTCCTCCTAATACAGTTAATAAACTTACAATTCAACCTAATGTAACCTAACATATTTTTACATGCAGCAGCTCAATAATCAGACTACTCTGACCTTATTTTGGAAGCTATTACTGTACTTTGTGTATTATGTATATTAGTGATACAAAATGCTCCCATGGTCAGCCTGACTGACTTAATGGGGATACTTGGACAAACAAACTAGCCAGGAATGCACCACCTTGCATGCACTCTGTCATGTTTTTGATGCACATATGCTGCTGTAAAAATACTGTTCAAAACCCAGTGACATGCATTCATGGTGAATAAATGAAACATCTTCAGCAGCAATCGTGTACTAACTGAGTTTCTCCAATCCCTCAACCCAGTAAGAGAGTGAGTTTTTATTTATGTGGCATTTAAAAAATGAAATTTTTGTATTAAGCCTAAAGCTATCTGGTTACCATAGTGTGTATAAACACACTGGCTATAAGCTGTGGAGATCTCACTCAGAAAGGGTTCAAAGAAATAGATTTTGAGGAAGTGATCTCACCACATGGCAGGTCCAAAAGTAGGAGTGCTGCACCTATTATTACATGTTATCTGTTTAAATGTGGTGTTTCTGTCTTGTGATGACTCCCATGACTCCAGTGGATTAAAAGGTAGCATTGTGTTAGGCTGGGTAGGAGTGGACAGTTACATCCTGCACTTGGAGCCTAGCAGCACCTCTTATTTAACTGTATGTACAATGGGTTATGGTTAAAGTGGATGTTATGATGCATTATGCTTCATAAAGAGTCCGTTTAGCTAATAGGTTGTGGATAAATATTCTCTTTGGCTAATAACAAGTGTGATATTCACATCCATATGTATATTGTATATTGAATTTTATGAAACTATTTTGTCATAGAACACTGACCAACATAATTTGTCAGTAAACTAATAAAAATTTTAAGGCTCCATACTTGAACTGTATGAACTGTATACTTTTATAAAGCAGAGATCATAAACCGTATAAAACATGGACGTAGCTTCCGGGTCGGAAAACTGAAGCCAATGCGGAAGTGCCTAAAAACATGCATTCTGTCTGAAGGCCACCAGATGGCGATAGCTGTGACTGCAAACATACTTCCAGTATTATAGACGTCTATGTGAAAACAGCTCTCTGTCTTGACCTCTGAAAACACTTTCCTGCTGTTTTTATAGGCTCAGTCACTCGTTTTGGGTCATACTGAATAAAAAAAAAATTACGTCTGTTTTGTAAATCTTGGTCATAATATGTTTCAAAATGGAGGATGATCTGTGGCATGAAACTGCACGCTCATTGGCTAACGAGTTTACAATCACAAGTCATTAGCCAATGAGTGTGCAGTTTGATTGTCAGACCCGCCCTTTCCTCATCACATCCAGTTTTTTGTAAGGCAGAAACACGCATCTTGAGGGTTCAAAACTAATGGGTGACGTCACAGTAGCTACATCTTTTTAACTGTCTATGTAGTGATAAAAACATGACGTAACACAGGTAAGGTGATGTGTGGTGTGATCACTTACAGTGATATCCTTGCCAGCCCAGTTACACTCCTCTCTCCAGTCAACAGGGGCAGGCCAGTAGATCTGAAACAGGCAGGAAAAGATCAGTTCATCTTGTCTCTTCAGTCTGGATTATTTATTTGGAAAATTTGGTTATTTAGTTAATATATGCTTGATGTAAATTTCCTCAAATAATAATAAGATTTTAAAACCATCAAAAAAACAAGTATATTAAAAAAAAATGCCCTTTGAGCAAGGCTCTCCACTTCATATCATCATTCATATTCATAGTTTTTAATCGCCCTTCATGTCAGCCTCTCCATACGTTTGTTCACCTTACACTTCCTTTTTCTCTCTTTCTTCCACTTCTGTCCTTTTCCATCTGCTTCTTTCTAACCTGTTTCATCCTGCGCCCACCCGGCCACATTAAAAAAGAAACAGCTTAGACTACGGTGAATCTGCACACCCAATTCATAAATCAAACTCGCTCATGTACCCTAAAACCAACAAAGGTTTCACATCTAACACAGCAAAACTTGTAATTTCCTCCAAACAGCTGTGGACAGATGTTTCTTGTGGGTTATTTTGCTTCTGTAACTGTAGCGTCTCTATACATTTCAGTCTTTTTGCTAGTGTGTATATTTGTGTATAATATGCACTCCAACATGTATATTCAAGCCTTTTTGTAACTTTGACCATACTCTAAAGGCAAAGGCTGGAATAAAAGCATGCCTTTTTGATATTAATCATAACCTCGTTTGCATAAATGTTTTTTTCTTATCTCTGTCCAGCTCTTTGATTTTCTACCTTTCTCTATTGATACCAGATTTCTTTTTCCCCCCTCAGGTCAGACAGTTTAGTAGACTCATATGTGCAAGGATATTATTTTCAAAGGGGCGTGTTTGTAAAATGTTTCCACACTTCTGAATATTTCCTTTAGGAACACTTGAATACAAACCACTGGTGACTGACTTTGACAATCACACTAATAAATGATCCTTCGAAAGTAAA
>VUQI01000788.1:29948-55777 GCA_015106735.1 Paratilapia polleni | reverse complement strand
AATAAAAAATTTTTAAATTAAAAAAAAAAAAAAAAATTAAAAATAAAAAAAAAAAAAAAAAAGAGCCAGTTTTTGAAAAAAAAAAAAATCTTCCTTTTTTCTAAGATTACAGAAATGGGCTTAAGAGACTGCTGGTCTCTTAAGATGATTAACTTCACCGTGACTCTGTATTATATAATGCTTAGTATGTATGATGTACGGTGTCATAAACCATCACCACCAAAGACAAACACTCTGGATTATGTCAGTTCTGCCAAAAAAAAAAAAAATTACATAAACATGCTTGTATAGCACCTACATATTCTAGAAGATATACAGTAGCCACTTAATGGAAACAATTTACTCAGCAGTGAGAATAGCACTGACCTTAATGTGCAACAACGTGTGCACAGCGGAAGCTGCCAAATAGCTCAGCTACCTTCTACTTCTGGAGCTAAATAGAAAAATACAGACAGGCTAGATTTTGGCTTCTCATACTTGAAACCAAACCCCAGAATAGGTCTATATGGTATTCAGATTATTTAGTGGTGTTGGCCATCCACACTACTAATATTAATGTAGCGATGCAACATTTCTGAAGGAAACTGTAAAGAAAACACTAGAATAAGAGAAAACTGCCAGTGCCTCAGTGTTGGAAGGTCATACTTCATTGAAGTTAATGATGCCATACTGACTTTAAAAGGAGCACCCATTAGCATGAGTGCTGAGGGAAGCAGTGTGTTGCTGTTGGAAGAAAGTCACTCAGCCAAATATTGAATCCATGTGGTAATTTCAACAATGTTTTCATAAAATGCATACATGTTATAATGCAGCAGTGAACTTCACTGGTCTTTTAATTTTAAAGTTGTTACTGCAGGACTCCATATTATAGCTGTGTCCAATTTTAGCAGTTTTCTATTTCAAAGAGAATAGTGAGTGCCACCCCATGTTTTGCTGGCAAGTATTTTACCTCAGTCATCTGGGCTTGGCTTTTGAAAAATCTGAATACATTTGGTGAATTGTCACTACACTATCATACAAAGTTGAACTAAAGGCTACAGGACTGGTCAACAGATGGTCGGGGGTGTTTATCTGAAATCGAAACTGGGAAGTCATTTCGGCGGAGATGCCTTACCTCCTTATAGATGAGGAACCCAGGATGAAACACACCGTACTTTTGGGAGTCTGCTGCTTATTATTACTTCAATACGACCAGTCTGTATACATCCATTCTCCTAAACAACTCTTTCAGTTTAGCTAGAAACTGAGATGAATTTGCACAAGTGCATTACACTGTTGCTGCACCCTGATGTGGAATGTTTCGAAAATCCCAGAGGACAGATGCACAGTCGGATAGATCTTCAAGAGCAAGGGAGAAACAATGGTTTCAACTGGCATGCATTTACAGGGGACCAACGATACCCTTAAAATGAATCTGACATTAGAGTGACACCTGCTAGCAGTGTTGCACTATAAACATTTGTTCAACAAATGCTTAAATATGCAGGCCAAGATGCCATGGCTGCATAAGCAGAGCATAAAATAGCACTGACTACATCCAAGAGCCTTGCTTTTTCTCTTTGTGTTTTGAGGGCTACGTGAGTGTTGCACACTGACCCAACACAAAACAAACGCCAGCACTAAGTGGATTATTAGCGTCATTACGACTATGGAGCCCAGTTGTATCACCATACTAATCTTATCTATGTATGTGCATGTGTTTGTGTATGTGTGCAGTCAATTTATCTTTGTCAAGCAGTGGCAACAGTGGCCTCCGTGGAGACAAGTGGTTCTGAATAGCACAGAAGTCAGGGTGAACAAAAAGCCATTTTGATGGCTTCTGTGCAACTCGAAATAAAACAAAGATGATAAAGAAGAAAAGAAACGTACTGTAGGGGGCAAAAAATAGACAATAATAAAACAAAGACAATCAAACATTAAAGAGTCATTCATTCTTGTCTTTCTGTTCATGTTAGCTAGCTATCCATTTAGCATTATCTGTATTATATGTGCCCCAGTGGGTTATCCATGACACGGTCCCCTGACCTTCTGACTCCACAGGGATTACAGGGGCCCCAGTGGGAAGGTGGCAGGAATGAAAAAGAGAGAAAGAGAGAGAGAGAGAGAGGGTTACAGTTAGAGAGATGCTAGAGTTCCCTTGGGGCACAGAAACCTGTAATCCTCCCTTTTTCACTTTGATGTGATCACACCCAACTGAAAGGATGAAGGGGGTGGGAAGTGGACTGGGGTGGATGGGTGGGTGGGTGTAGGGACTGACTGGAGTGCCAAGAGGCTCAGAGATGGGACACACACTCTCACAGGCATGCAGTAACACACCATCTGGTTCAGAGGGTCATCGGGTGGAAAAGACCACCTTCAAACATAAGCAGGGCTCTAGTGACACATTTTCACACGCACATTCACACAGCGAGCAGGTTCTGGAGGTCACTGAGTGGATTACAGCACCTTGCATGACCAAGGCTTTGTCTTTTTCACGCAAATATACATTTACACATACACACACTCAATAGCAGTGCTTTCCTCGGTGGAATGCACATTGCTGCACTAGTTCCCACCATTATTAAATCTAGTTGGGTAATCAGCACATAATGAAGGCCTAGTTCTACTAGCTGTGGACAAAAAGCTAAAAAAAATATTCAAATAATTTTTCACGCAGCTTTTATTGTGACAGCTGCTATTCTTCGGTGAGCGTATAGATGTGTCTCAGTTGATGTATTATTTTTTAATAAGTTTTGTTTTGTGTGTTCTGTTAATGGATTGTCACTCTAACAGTAGAAATAGTGTATTCAAATGAAGCAGTATACTCAGTGATAAATCAGTGCTCAGACAAAATCAGACTAAAGAATCTCTTCTTTATCAAATATAGACAAGTGTTACATGTGTCATATTTACAGGCATAGGGTGCTTCTGAGCCAAATGTTCTACAAAGGGCCCTGTAATTCTGAGCTTCACTTTAATCAAAGCTGTGCTGTCGGTACACTGTTGCTATTTCGGAGGAAAATTCAGCACAGATCACAGCGAGGATGGATAAAAGACAAAAAACAGGGAAATCACCTACTTAAAGACAGTCTTTAAACTTCAGCCCGCACACAGACAGCGCATTCAAATGTACATTTTTTTTTTTTTTTAGAAGCCCACACATGCATCAGTTTCTGCATGCCATGAAATGAACACAGGAGCTGTTATATTTATTTATGCATAAGCTTTGAATTTATTCTTTTAATATTTTCAACATGTTGCACATATCATGTCTGCCACATGGTCCATTCATACAGATACATATCTCTCCTCCTTTTGTGATTGAACCAACGTATAATTTACTCTTCAAGTTTGATGTGAATTTCTGTAATAAATGCAGAGTTTTCCGGTACAGCAAGTGCAGGTCTACTGTCAGACAAGATCAGTAAATTTTGCTTTCAGCACTCATTTCTGTCTTTAAATATTTTAATGGATGTTATGTATTATTATTATTATTGAAAGCAACTCTGCAGGCCAGTAGTTGTTAAAAAGAAATGAAGAATATTTTCTCAGATAAGAGTAGTGCTATACAAAATGCAACAGTGGTTGCAGCAGATCTCGAATCTGTAATATCATCTCACAGACATACTTTTTATGACAAAGTCTCCCTGACAAGCTGTTCCTAAAGCACTGAGATTCGGAAAAACCTGAATTTGCAGAGACAGCTTTGCTTAAATGTAGGCAAGCAAATAGAGAACATGTGAACACACACACACACACACACATATGCACACAGATACTGCAGTGCTGCTGTGCTGCCTCATTAGGACTGGAGACGTGATAACAGTGAGCAGATCCAGCGAAATGATTCCTGATCCTGATGGGCACTGATCCAACCAGACAGGCCACTCTCAGCATTTCTGAGGATTTATCACACACTCGCATGAACACACAACCATGTAGAAATACACACTTTCTTAAGGGGTTGTTGAAACACCAGAATGTGCAGTTATTAGTGTGACAGTGTGCACCCCCCAGGGAAAATCTGAGACAAGCTTAGCACTGAACAGATTTAACGGGACCTTAGTGGCGCCTGCTCACATAGGTGGTTCTGCTTGTTTCAGTATGTAACATGTATACATGGAGCTGGTGTGGCTCAGGAGGAAGAGTGGGCTGGTTCCTCCCTGGCTCATCCAGTCCACATGTCAATTGTCCTTGGGCAAGATACCAAACCCCAAATTGTGAGTGTGTGCATGATAGTTAGAAAGTGCTTAAAGGCATAGAATAAAGTGTTATATGAAAGTCTGTGTGAATGGGTGAATGTGGCTTGTAGCAAAAAGTGCTTTGAGTGCTCAGTTATGGCTCAGTCACACTAGAGTAAAAGGAGGACAAACACCTCCTTCCAACTAGGAAAAATCAGTGGTTGCCTGGTTATTGCATTTAATTTTTTTCCATTCGGCAAGTAGTTGTGGTGACCAGCTGGTCACTCAGAGGTTGAGCGTGCAACACCCTCAACCTCTGGGAAACCACTTTCGATCACAAGGCAATGGCACAGGTTGCTTGGTGGGAGGCCATCTGCTTCCAAACAGATAAGGTCTGACTCAGACTGACTGCAATCACTCTCAGACAGATTGCCGAACAGGTTGCAATCAAATGATAAGCGCAGACTAACGGGTTAAATTCCTACATAAAAGCAAGATTGCCGAGCAGCAATGTCATTTTGCAGGTAAATCACTGTCCTGCAACAACTACGTCACTATTTGTGGAGGAATTTCTGAATTTCTGTTTCAAATATGAGAGGTTCTGGTTGAATGTAAGTATTCAATGTGAATTTCTATGTATGCAGACGGCAACAGATTTGCAATTTTCGACAATGTATCACAGTTAATTGCTGTATTATAATGGATTGCATGTAATTGCCAACCTGACCCCATTCAATCACAAACTGATAGCAGACTAATAGAAGACTGACTCCGACCTTTTGCCGTTTTACTGCCATCTTGACACACGAAAGTCGCTTTGAAGACGGCAACTGACTGCGAGCAGTGGCAGACCTGGTTCCCATCATCAAAGCAACCACTTCAAAGGCAACAAGATCGCAAGTTCATCGCACACAGTCGCAGTAATTTTGGTCGTGCCGCATTCTCCAGCCACTGTATTCCCCAGTGTAACTAGCATTTGGGAAGAAACTACTAGTCTACCAGTCCATTTACCACACACCGTCTGACACTACAATCGGCTGCAGTGTGAACAAAGGGTAGAGGTATAAATCACAGTGTATAAAAATATATTTTAATAAAATGTATTAAAGCTATTTTTTTTCCTACTGTGTGACACTTTTGCTTTTTAGCATTTCAATTAAATCTTGAAAATTAAAAGTGAAAGTGATATGTATAGTGTAGGCATTGTAGAAATGTCTATTGTACATCATATTTATGCTAAGATGTTCTGGGGGCAGAAATAATCCTACTGCTGGCTTATATCCTACAAAAGCTATTTTTCAAATATATAACCACATTCTGAACATATGTCCATGATTCTGCTTTTTATGTGTTTGTAATCCAACCTATTTCCAAGATTATGCTTGCTACATGCTGTTATGTACATTTTCACTATAACATATTTTACAAATTTTGCCAAACAAATAAATAATATAAATGTATCACACTATTGGGAACAAATTACAACCTGTTTTCAATACCACAATACACTGTCAACAAAACCTTAAACACTCACAGACTGTGTAAACCTTTACTTACAACAACTTTCCCAAAGCTACGCATGCAAAAAATGCAACCGCTCTCTGCCAGACACGGAGGGCGACACACGTGTACAGAGACTCTCACATCGAAGTACTTCAGCTTTGCATAATCATAATTTCACGTTTAAAAATTAGGCAGTCAAAACAACTGCTCACAAACACACTTTTTTTTCCTGCTTCTAGGCACACACACATATGCACATATTTCTCAGGTGCACTAACAGCTGTCTGGCGGGGAAGAGAAATCCCCACCATCAACCAGTAATTGAAGACAGTTAGAGGGGGAGAAGAAAAGGGTGATGAATGAGGGAATACATGAGGGGAGGAGAGATGCAGGAAAGGATGACTGGAAGGTTAGAGGATATGTAATAGTTATACAATTACCATGAAGGCCACACATAACGTGCCTGTAAAGTTTTTTTCTTATAGTTAAAAGTGGAGGAAAATACAGGAATGATGATGATTATTAAACAAATTGAAATTGAAAAAAATATATAAATAAAATAAAAAAGAGAAACGTGCAGGAGAGAACAGGAGATACACAGACTCCTTAGAACAACTTTCAGATTTTTAAACTTTGTTGCAGAGTTGTGTCCCTGTTTTGTTACATTTTAAAAGGTCCACTTCCCCTGGACTGTAGTTCTTTCCACTGCTGTAGGCTGGAAACTTGTCCTAGCTCCATGACACATGACTGTCCTATCCATCTTAGATTGAACACCACTCTGCAGGTGCACTGCTAATGCACCAACAAGGGCATGATCTCGCATCAGACCTCCACTCATTAACACAGGCAACTGTTTGTTCAAATGTGCAGCCAAGCTGAGTTTTATGCTGCTGGCAATCAAAGGACATTTTTTCTGTGATGTTGGACACAAACTTTACTTATACAGCAGAGCTTCCAATGTTCGAAAACTAGAACATTTCAGTTTCAGTTTATTTTATTTCAAAATGGTACTGCAAGTAATATCAGGTGAACATTTTAAGGGACTTAATTATGATCTTACTGCCAGTTTAAATGGTTTCAGAAAAATACATAGTGGTAGGCTAATACAGGGGTTCTCAGAGTTTTGATGACTGAGTGCTAATTTAGGGAGCCAGCAGTTAAAGGCCACAAAGGAAAACATGTACTCATTTAACTAAATTATTTCAAAACCAAAAGTTTACTTATTAAACATTAAGCTGCCAGAAAGCTTCATTGCAGCACAAGAGAACCTGCACTGAGCCAGTTATAGTATTACTAACCTGACACATGTGTGTAAGGGGGTGCAGTTTGACACAGCAGTCTAGCAGTGTAATAAATGTGGGCACTAGTGATGGCCTTAACTTATTAATGATACTAACTGTACATCAGTGTCCATATGCATCACATCCACAGCTGCAAAGTTGATGTTTGATGCTGCATAATTTTTAATGGTAGAGAAAATAAATTCACAAGATTTCGTAAGTCAAGTTCAATGAAACACGCATGATACCAAGCAGAAGTTTTAAATATCAAAATGTGAAAACATTGTTACATTCCCTATGAACTTTCTTTTGAAGAGGTGAAAAGAAAAAAAACACTTTTAAGCTGGCGCTGTATGTATGCAGATGATACACTTCTTTGCTACTCTACAGAAAATCACTATCAGTGGTATTTAAATCTGTGTATTGACATCTCTTGAAAATCCCACTTTGCCAGAAGTATTCCTTTGATGAGCAGCATGGTGTCTTTGCCCAAACCCAACCCTAAACCTAAACAAAGACTGAGGAAAAACAAAGTTTACATATCAAAAGTTTACATATCGGATGCAAACTGCTGTCTCCTGGATGACTTTGATTTACAATCTGTCATCCCCCCGCTCCCTTATGCAGACAGGGTTGCTCTTTTAAAACAGGGGCATTTGGTTTCTGCATCCAATATTGCTGCAACTGGTGTGTCACCACCACCAAAGGACATCCTGTGTGTATCTCAAAGATACTAGCAGCTATTGAAAAACAACAGTATGTGACACCCTGGAAATTAGAACACACCTGTTTAATGCTTCTGGTGAAATAAAGTAAGCTAAGCAACCTTTTCACAAAATATGTTCACTGCACAGAAAAAAAAGCTGTAGTGTTACACCTGCTTATTTTTTGTTGACCTGCTGACTGGCAAAATCCCGCAAGATTTTCACAAAGCCATAATGCAAATTTGGATTTCAAGCACATGTTTAGGAATTGAATGCCTCTCAAATTTTAAGACCTTCTACAATCCTGAAAGGACAACAAAAGCTTTTTATCATCAAACAGCTGAATGGCAAGGGTACTGAAGAACTATTGGGTCCATATTTATTCCAGACACAAAGCATGGCAAACAGGAGTCTGTCAGGGACTCTGACACACACACACACACACACACACACACACACACACACACACACACACACACACACACACACTGTACAGCAGTAGATGACATGGGGTGTGATTTTGGGTTACCAGGGGAACAGGAAATCACCTCATTATCACAGGGGTAACAGCTGCCATTAACATATCCCCCAAAAAACATGTACACCCACTGAGAAATGTCTAAACACACCAAAATAAAATCTGGAAACTATATATTCCTGAAAAAAGTCTGCACAGACTTTTATTTTCATCTTATGCCAAACTTAGATAAAGACAGAAAAACATGTTCTTCTTTAGACAACTCAAGATGTCCAGTCACAGCTGGCTAACAGGAGGCATTACTAAAGAAACACACAGCAATTTGGAGTTCAAAAAAGTTACAAATATGGGGCTTCTGCATGTGTCTGTAATCTTGTAATCTTTGTGTTGCCCTGATTATAAATTAAGTCAAATATTTCCTGCCTCATTCATAAGCTGTGTATCCCAACTATTTTAAGACTAAAATTTATGGAAGTACTGTGGTGTTTCTATTTCAAGCAGAACCTGGTAGTTTATTCTATTTATGGTGCTAAAGTGGGTCAAATATACAAGTAGGTCTACAAATATAATGAAGTTATTTCTACACCACAGTCTCCAGGCTCCCTCCATCCCTCCTGTTTGAGGTTCCAGGTAGCTGGCCAAGTGGAGGAAGATTAGTGTGTTCTAAGTAATGGGCTCTCTTGACCAAACAAACTGTCATTTCCCTCTGTTTTGGCTTAAATCTTCTTCTCCTTCCTCCCCTTCATTTTGTCCCTCCTTCCACTCCTCCCCTCTTTTTGGAGCCAACGTGTCAAGGGGAAAAAGCAAAGCTGTTTAAACTCTGAGCAGGGACGCTAGATAGAGGGAAGAAGGAGAGGAGAAAGGTACAGACGGAGGGACTGAGAAGCAGTGCTTAAATCCCATAAAAAGAACGTCTCTTCCAGCAAAATGGTTAATCTTCATTGGTGCCACCTGGCTGCAAAAACAGGTAACCAAAAAGTCAGCTCAATGATGTAATTCCAAAGGAAAGACTTAAGATTGGACCCCATTGTTTAATTCTCGTTTCCTGATATCCTGTCACCACATGAAATGCATCTCAATAGTAAAGTAATGATACGATATAATGGGATCTTTAAGATGATATACTAGAAGCAAATCTGAAAAGTGGATATGACAGGGCATGATTTAGAGTTGGCATCCTGACCAGGAAATAACAGTATAAACTGTCTTAATTATCACCATTTTGTTGGCAATCACGTAGAACACAGCAGTCAATGGTAAGATTTAAGAGCTGTATTACTTCATAACTTTCCACAAACATGCCAGGATGGCAACATTAAATTCTGCCTAATCTGCTGCGTGATCTTGTTTTGACTATTTCCATTTCCCTCTTGCATTTCTCAGGAAGGGAGTTAAGTCGACATAACACATGCTTTTTATTACACGTGAGTAATAATAAAAAACCCTGAAGCAACATCTTGGACTTAAACATAATTGTGTATGACAAATATAAAAGAAATGGCAATGCAAAAAATCTGCAGACCAGAGAAAAATATGGCAGGCATTGATCAAAATCCAGGTCTGGTCAACATTACAACCACATTGGGATGGGACACACTGAATCTTCAAGTCAGCAAACAGCTTTACTGTCACTGAAAGGATGGGTCAAGCTATAAACATCAAACACACATACACACATACATGGTCTTTTAGCCCTTTAACAGATTAATTACACAGTTCTTATGAAATAATCAGTTCAGTCAGGTGGACCTCTGCAGAGTAAACATAAAACTAATAAGCCACTGTTTTGTATTAATTGTATGGCCTGTCAGAACTTATACAGAGACTTTGCTTCATGCAGCAGCTGCAGAGTCTCTGCAGGCCATCTGTCTTTGATTTAATGCCATCCTTTCAGAGTGTCAGTATTCTATCAAAGTTGAGTTTTGTGTGAGGCTCTCACTGCATTTTGTTCAGTGGATAATTCACAGAACACACACATGCTAGTCATTTTTAAAGGATTTCTCACTTTCAGTGAAATCAGTTTATGAAAACATTTCACCCCCTTATTTGGGAAGAAATGCAAGGATGGACTCCTGGATACAGCCACGTACTATGATAAAACAAGAGTCCTTCCAGTAGTGCCTCATATGGCACAGGGTCCCCTTTTTCTGTGTAAATGAAACCACAAAGCCATTTTCGCCAACACACTGCAGCCAACTTGGCTAAAGTGACTACTCCCGAACACATGAAATACACAGCCTGCAGCCTCCCTCCTGCAACCGCAGCACACCCGCTCCAATAAAAAACATAACAGTACATCTTCTCCTCATGTGCTATTGCTTAAATATGAGTTGCCATTTGGCTATAAATCAGTATATCTCTCTTTCAAAATGATGCAAACAATCTGAATCAAATACATAAGAGAGAGGGGCTGACGTGGACAAAGAGGAATGAATGTGTGTGTGTGTAGGAGATGGAGTGTCTTTGTGAAGATCATTGTCAGACTTGTGAGGACACTATCGGAAAGTGAGGCTGCGCTTTGGTTTTAGGTTTAAGATTAAATTCATTTTAGAATTTTAGACTAAGACTAGATCCACACTAGTACATTTCCATTAAAATGGTATATCTGAACGAAAGTTATCTCCATCGTGTAGCAGTTTCAGAAATAATTTCCAAACTTACAAACAAGCTTGAAAAACCATATCAAATTATTAATCATGCACATTGGCTGACACTGAGCCAATGTAAACAAGAAGCAGAGGGTTGTCTACTTAGTTTTAGAGTGGTGTGATGGGGTGCAATGAATTAACAAAGGGTACATGGTGACTGCAAGACCCAATCAGGAAGTGAAGGTTTGACGTTTACATCATTGTCTCCAAAAGTGTCAGTTTCTTTGTGTCTGAACAAAACAAACAGTTTCTGAATGTCTTCACCCTGGAAGGAGTTATAGATCAGATTCTGTCAGTGTATGTGCTTCATTATTTACATTGTAAGAACATATTCTTGTACAACTCCAGACCATTTTCAGTGCAGCTGCTATTTTTAGATCTCTCAGTGGAAGTCCTTTGCACTTGTGGCACTGCAATGGACACTGGATCTCCTCCAGTATGTCAAAATGGCAATCCTTCAAATTCATTTTAATTTTCAGGAAGTGGACGAAGTTGCAGGGAGGCAAATCTGATGAGTGGCCCAGGAGGCAGCACCACAATTGAGATCATTTCCACTGGATGTTCTCCGTCAGACACCTCAGAACGTTACAGTAGGATTCCATGCTGTGCTGACAGTCTAAGTCTGGGGTACAAATTCATGGTGCACAACCCGATAAGTGTTGACAAAACAATGAGCATGCTCCTGGTCACATTCCTCACCTGAAGCACCCTCTTTGGGCTTGAAAAGTGTGGACATTTCAACTGAAAACTGCTATCTTGTAGCCAGAGAACCAGCTCCCATCACCAGTGATGATGCTCCAAACAAAATTCGAGTTTCACAATGAAGTTCATGTTCACTCTCTTTGCAAGTTTGAGGTCTGCTGTGAAATTGCAGAGTAAACAGTGGGAATGTGAGATGGCCAAATCTTAATCAGATTAAGTGTTTTATTTATATGGACCTGTTCTCAGATTTTTTTGATCACAGCTCGTGAATAGGAAAGTATCTTAAAAATACCTTCGTAACGTAAAAAGGTATAGTAGGCTTTGGTGCAACTCAATTGCAACATGTAGATAATCACTTGTAAAAGTAAGTTGTGTAATGGCTCAGTCATACTAGAGCAGAAATAGGACGGCAACCTTCTGGTAACTAAGAAAAATTGGTGGTTTCCTGGTGACTGGATTTAATTTTTTTCACATTCGGCAACCGAGTAGTAGTTGTGGTCAACTAGTCACCCAGAGATTGAGTGTGCAACAACCCCAACCTCTGGGCAACCAGTTCCAATCGCAAGGCGACTGCACAGGTCACCTGTCTCTAAACAATCGCAGTCTGGCTCAGACTGACTGCTGGCACGCTAAGACAGATTGGTGAAGGTTTATAAACTTACTCAGACTGCCAACACGTTGCAATCAGTCTGAGTCAGTCTGCGCCAATGAGCACAACTCTTCTGCGACACACCTTCTTGTAGTAGGGGACTTGTCTCAGCTGGCTGCCAACTGGTTGTATTCTGGTTATATTCCTATATACATGCAAGGCGGCCGAGTGCCTATGTCACTTTGCAGTTAAATCACCATCCTGCAGCAACTATGCCACTATTTGTGGAGGAATTTCTGAATTTCCATTTCAAATCTATGAGGTTCTGGCTGGACTACTTATATTCAGAGTCTAGCCAGAAACTCATGTAAGAAGTTACTGTGAATTTCTGTTTGTGTGTATGTAGATGGTAACAGATTTGCAACAGACGGCAACAGATTTGCAATTATCACCAGTTTATCACAGACAGATTGCATGTAATTGCCAACTTGACCCCATTCAATCGCAAACTGATAGCAGACCTGACCCTATTGTCATGTCACCGTCTTGATGCACTAATGTCACTTTGAAGACAGCAACTGACTGAGAGTGGTCGCAGACCTGGTCCCCATCTTCGAAGCATCCATTTCAAAGGCAATGAGACTGTAAGCTCTTTGCAATAATTTTGGTTGTGGTGTGGTCTCCAACCACTGTTTTCCTTAGTATGACTGCTGTGTGTGTGTGTGTGTGTGTGTGTGTGTGTGTGTGTGTGTGTGTGTGTGTGTGTGTGTGTCATCTAACACATCTGTTTATCATTAGTGGGATTCTCCCTCTGATAGTTTCTCTGTCCTGCTTTCTGTCTTGCTCCACACTCCTCTGTTTGCTTCAATATTTTCTGCACTAGACTCACTTTCCTTTTTGGCATCTGTGCTTTGGCCATTTATCATATTCTGTTCAAAACCACTATCTGATGTTATGAATTTTAGGAAGGATTTAAATTAAAGTGATTAGGATAAACTTCCCCAAAGAAAATATTTAATGTAACATATGATATTTAACACAGGTTTCTAAAGACTTTTTGCTGACAACCAGTAACTAGGGGGTTCCAATCTCAAAGCTGCTTGACGTAGGTAAGCTTACAGAGGATGAAATGTGATGCACAAGATGCTACATTAATTTCCCTTTTCAAATTTTTCTACTTGATAGATAACTGGCACGAGCCCAGAAGTGGTAAATTTCAATTTTCCACTCACGATGTTTTGACAGTGTGTGTGTGTGTTCATTCTGCATGTGTGTGTGTTGCATGCAACCTCATATAACCCTACCATGGGTTGAGTGTTTTAGGATATTGAAAGAACATTGCCTGTGGTTTACCAAGGCTTGGTCAAAGCCCTCGAGAAGAAAAATTGTGAATTTTGAAGCTAGAAATAATGAGCCAACACAGACATTCTTTCTTTTACCGCAAATTTTCATGTAATGCAACATTGTGATGTTTGATTTTTTTTTGCTTGCTGAGGTCTTTCTCATTTATCAAATTTTTTTGTGACCTTTTGTGACCTTCTTTACTTCTACTTTTATAGATGTAAAACAGTTTAAATTTGGTCTGTCAGCAGAAACAAGTGTTTTGGCTGGTTGAGTATCCAATCAAGCCCTGCGACAGACTGGCGACCTGTCCAGGGTGGACCCCGCCTCTCGCACTATGACAGCTGGGATAGGCTCCAGCCCCCACCCGCAACCCTGAATAGGATAAGCGGAAGAAAATGGATGGATGGATGGAGAATCTAATCAACAGTCAAAATGTTTTCTAGCATGTTAGTGTGCTAATGTTTTCCTCACCCTTTGTGCATCTCACGAGTGTATTCTTAGCAAAAACAACACATGGTGGGCAAATACAAGACTAATTCATAAAAGGAGTTGCCCCATGGGAGCTGGCCCACGTGACAAGGCAACCACAGCGAACCCTACAGCATGATGGTCAGGAGAGTCACTCAGCAGCAAACGGCTTCTCTTACAGTGTCTTTAAGAAAAGATTGTAAAATAGGTGGTGCCTTTCAACATTGTAAATATGTGGTCAGGACTTCTCCAATAATGGTTAGAGGAAAAAATGAGGGAGCAAAGTTGTGAATAAGTTGTACACTGGGCAGGAAAGCCACACACACACATGCAGAGTTTGGCAGCAGTCCACAACCACAAGAGCATGATGCCATATAGAGAAGATCAGAGTAGGTTTGACTCCCTTTTCCTCTTCTTGCATTTGTCATGTGTCCTCTAAAATGTCCTGAATCTCTGTATCCTTCTCTTCTTCACAAATCATTCCATTTTTTCCCTCCTTGTCATTCTCATTTTTTCCTTCCTTCTTCCCTCCCTCTTAATCTTCCTCTGCCTGCTTTTCCTCTGCCCTGAAAGATCAACTTTCCATCGTCTCCGACCTTTATCTTCTCCCTTTCCTTTCTGTTCCTCTAAAGAGTTCATAAAATAAAATGAAATGAAATAAGTATAAATTAAACTAACTGCAAGCACAGCCCGTATCCATTGTGGTTAATTATTTCTGCCTTTCATATTGCCACGGATTTCCCCGCATGCAGCTTCTGGCTAACATATCCATTCACTCCCTCAGATGGAGAACACATCAGACACCACAAGATCTGCGGAAACTGACAACCACTTGGATCTGCACTCTGTCCACAGCCAGATAAACACACCACACCTGCAACAAAGATCTATCTAGGCAACACAAGACAGAAAGTTCTCAGAGCTTATAAGTTATTTAATTAACATGCAATGAGTAAATCAGATCATATTAAGACAAAACACCATACAGAGAAAGGAACATAGGCAGCACTGTTTTTATGTCTTTCTTTCTTCATAAGAATGCTGAACTTAATCCATATGGGTGGAATTCAGGGAAAAGAGGAAGCAAGATCTTCCACTTAACTCTGTTGCTTTCTGACCTGAATGAGTGAATAAATATGAAACTGCAAATAAGCATAACAGGTCCACTTTAAAAGTTAATCTGAAGTCTTAATTTACATCAAAGTGTTGTTATGTTAGTGAACATCTTTGTAAACACAATTGAGGCAAAAACTACAACCACCACCAGAAATAAAATGAACATCTTCAAATCTTAAACAACCTGTAAGTGTGCTATATTGTTCCAAATTGGTGCAATTAATCATTTCCTACAGCTGAAGGCCAAATAACATTACATGAAGACAATCCTCTGTATCTATAATTATTTCCTCTGGCAACTCGTCACAAAACAGATCATTGCTGTTCTCTATAATTTGATTTCCCATGCCTGTTTTGTAGTGGCTGCTGGGTGATCTAATGGAACTACTATGAATACTCACTAGAGAGTGAGTTTCAACAAGGATCTGTGCTAAAGGCCCAACACAGTTAATTAGCTTAGTCAAACAATGCATGCTCTATAGACAGAGGTGGGCACTGACAAAAACATGAAGGAAAGAGAGAAGAGGGCTGGATGATAAAAACAGCAGAAAACGTTGAGAAAGAGAAGACAGTTGCGGAGAGGAAAGAAAGGCGCACGACTCTGAGGAATAACCAAGGAAAAAATAATACTGCCTGCTCATAAATCATTTTATTTCTTCTTTTTCTGCCCTCCTGACTACACCTCTCACTCCTCTTCAGCTCTGTTGCTCTCAGGCTGCCAAATATCAGAGTCCTACTTGGAGCGCCACATAATTACATCAGTTAAGGTAATAGTCTGTGACATTTTATTATATATTGTGAATGTCTGGATTCCTACTTTCTTTCACCAACTGCTATATATAGTAGTATAATCTATTCCCAGTACAAGCTTCCCTGCTTTACTTTTGTGACTGAGAGGCTGCCTTTGCTGGCAGGTGAAAATCTCAAAGAGTCAAAACAACACTTGTAGTATACTTGATAAACATTTACTGCAGTGGTCTGCCAGTGTGCTCTGGGTCTGGTAAGTCCAAGGGGAAAATGCACTTTTCAGATGTTTTCTGCTGAGTAAAACGATTGGCCAGTGCTGTCAACTGACAAATGGCACCTGTGACTAAAACACCACAGCGTGAACTTATTTTATTCCTTGTGTAAAAACACCTTTGGACGTTCCAATCCCTTTTATGTGTGTGTGTGTGTCTAGATGACAGTAATGCCAGTGCAGTGCTTATTCCAAACACTGAGTGCCAAGCACTGAAATGAGAAACCCTAGCATAACCTGGTATGGCTGAATAATTATGTCAACCATGTCATGTTTAAACTAATGAGCTAAAGGCAACACAAAACACACACAGAGGTCAGAGCGGAGAAGAATTACACACACTTTTCTCTCAGGTTTTAATATAAGAAGTTCACAAAGAGATTTACAGACCAGAAACCTCAATCTGTCTCTCTCTAGCAGCCTGTTAAATAGATATTAGCACACACTTACAGAACTTTATATCTTATAACTCTGTTTTATTTCTATTTTCATTTGTTTATTATCTGTTGTACAAATAAAAACTTCGCACACATTTGTTTGTATTAATATAGATTAAATCCTCAATGTAAATTAATTATATTTGTTCATTGTGTAGGGATTTGGTTTTTCTACTGATGTTCTTGTTTTTGTGGTACAACTTGTCATATTTGCTCAATCAAGCATGAAAGCATAAAGCAAATATTTCACAGCAATCATATGTGTCCAAACTTTGGGCTATAAAATTTTTAGATGGTCGAGCAGAAGGCCCATGTTGATTTGAGATGGAATGACCCAGTTGTGTATACTCAAGTCTTACCCCGTTTTGTCATGTACAAATCTAGGATACACATGCATACACTCAGGGGCCTCAGTAGTGTCTGGTTCACAGGAGACGCTTCAGAAAAAAAAAATGTGAGTACTCTATCCTCGCCCTGTCTAATTAATTAACACACTTAATGAGTTCATACTTAACGAGTTCATTCTGAATACTGCCACTAATTGGCCATGCCAAACTGCATGTGCCTCATGCTAATTGGCTCTTTGATTGGGGCTTCATGGAGTTAATTAGCCAATTAACCACTTCACTCTGCCAGCTCAACCTCACTGTGGCTTATGCTCCTGATTTTGGGTGGATCAGACAATAGCGAGGAGATAATTCACTTTGACTCCTGGGCAAAGCATGAAACGCCAGGATCACAGATACAGCTACAGTAAAATTCTACTCAGCATTGTATACTACATGAGAAACTGTAATAATCTAAACATGATCAAGCAAAAATTGAAGCAAAAAGGGGCAGATAGGGGCTAGAATAACCCAACTGTTCCTTTGTTCACCGTGAGGAATGTTAACAATGAGGTAGGGAAACTGGGGATCCACTGTACCCGTGGCCACAAGTGTAGCAGTGGAGAAATTCATTGTGAAATGAGTTTGAAACATTCTCATAATGAATTAAAACATCAAGTGTGCAAGAACAAGACAAATGAATATTTGAACAAGATGTGACAGTGAAATAAAATCACATACAGGGTAGTATTTGTGATGTACTGTATATATATAACATGAAAGTCAACTGACATTGAGATTTGCGAAAAACTGAGAATCATTGATGAAGTCTCCAAGATTTGTAAAACAAACAAACAAACAAACCTTAACTTCATCAATTTGACCTCCTTATGTAATTATTGCATGGACGTGCTGTGTCCTTATCAATATGCCAGTATACGTACACTTTTCAAGAAATTTTATGCCAGTTAATTGGTTAATAAACAATTTCCTCTGGAAATACAACCACACAGGTGAGGCAGTACTCAACAAGCCAGCACTAAAAGTTGTGGCTACATGTTGTACATCCACAACTGTAAAAACGACACCAACAACATAATCCTAAAAAATGTAATTGCTTTAGTAAGGATCTACAGACTTGAATTTGAAAATGCTTAAAGGGATGTCAGATGGAATTGGTATCAAATGCAAAGCAGCTCTGGCTCATTTAATTTCCTATAGTGACAACATGTGAAGTATAGTCGTCTGCAGAGAAGCCCCAGTAGGTCAGATCTGACCCAGGAGGGTGATGAATTAAAGGTACAGTGTGTAGGATTGTAGAGTGAGGTATCACTCTAGGGGCAACTAAATGAAAACCCTTCCCACAAAAGGTGCTTTCTATAGGGAGTGTTAGGTTTGCCCATTGTGGGCTACTGTAGAAACATGGTTCAACAAGATGAACTCGGCAGAAGACTTGCTCCCTCTTTAGATAAAGGGCTCATTCTAAGATAACAAAACACTACCTTTTTGTGCTTTTCTTGCTTTAATTAAAATCCCTTTACACGCAGTAAATGAATGTCAGAAAATTAAACTTTGTCCTAAATTACATTTTTTTTTCCATAAAAATAATGATTATTGGTTGAAGAGCTCTTATGATTTACAACTGGTTTCCCAGATTAGCTGAAATGATGTGGAAATTTTAAACATTTTAAGCTTTTCTTGGAATTGAGATAGTGAAACCAATCAACAGCAATAAATTTCAACAACTCATCGCAACAGCTGTTTCTTCTCACTAGCACTTTTGGGGATACAGCCACATTCCAGTGATAGTTTAACCAGTATAAGCAGCAAAAAGGGAAACCGGTAAATGGCCTCTGTCACACTGCTGCTCATTATCCTCTCAGAGGTACTAGTATATAATCCGTCACTGCAAGCTGGGATTCGAGACCACTTAGGAAGGTGACAGATGGGATTGGTAACAAATCCCCTTATCTTCAGCTCACTTCATTTCCATAAGTGTCAACATGTCTGAAATCTTGCAGAGAAACAAGAAGTTACAGCAAAAGAAGATTTGATGCCTGCGTTTGGTAAATCACTCACTGTTGCACGGTGGGGTATTCATACGGCAATGAAACATTAATGGAATCTGGCAACAACACAGGATATCTGCAGTCAGCAGTTTGGGAATATGATGCTGTATGAAGATGAGCATGCGTTTAAAGATAAAGTCACCTCAGTCTTTCACTGAGAATTGATCTGAAATCCCATGTTAAACATCCTGAGTTCTTGCATACATGCAGTAAACACAAGTTAATAAGGATGGTCGTTGAGGAATGCAAGAAACACACTGGGAGAGGTAAGCAGCAAGTAGGTAATAAGCTTCACTGTGTGTGGCGTGGTCATTGTGAAATGATTCACACACACAGAGTGGAATGGATTAGACAATACTACGCTCACTACGCTCTCCTCGCCCTCTTTCTGTCTCTCCCTCCTTTTTTCAAAAAGGAGTAGAGGTAGAGCAAGTGATTATTTTATAACTTCATTTTCAAAAAAGTTGGTGTGCAAAATGTTTACATTTAAAATGGATGAGGTGCAGTGGAAAACTGTCTTGTAGCATGACCAATCCAAATTTTCTGTCTTTTAGGAAATCATGGACACTGTATCCTCCAGGCTTAAGAGGAAAGGGATCATCTGCATGTTATCAGCATATAATTAAGAAGCTGTCAGTGCTATTCTATACCTGAGGAATATACTTTATTCATGGAACCTGTTGAGATGTAAAGTTCAGCTGATGATTTAGAAATAAAGAGCAGTACCTACAGCCAGTCAGAGTTGTTATCAGAGGAATGGCTGATAAAGTTTTATATATAAAGTTGATTATAATGATTGAATATTCTTGGTAATACATAGACTAAACATTTTTTTAATCCATGTTCTATTCGGTGAAATCCCAGCAGTGCAAATTGGACTTGGCAGCAGATCAGGACAAAGTATGAAAATGCATTCATGCAAACTCCTATGACAATGACACGGGCAGTTTGCGCTGCTGTAACATTACAGCAAAGTTTCCTTTGGTGGTATTAGTAAGATTTGGCTGAACAGCGTGCATGTATAAAACTTTTAAAAGTTTTGCATCACAGATGCTGTCATTAAAAAACTGTAAAAATGTGGCGCTTCCCGATGATTTTAAGCTGAAACTCTGACGCAACCTGCTCGTGACCAGGTTATGTGTTCAACATAAGTTCCCATGGTGATCTAATCGGGTAAAAAGCAAACCACCTTCATGACACTGAAAACTCTGACTTTAAGATCAACATACCTCTCTAATCCATTATTCTGATTGTGTAGTACACCCCTCTGGTCTTTTCAGTTCCCAAACAATTATAGATTTTAGTTAAAAGAAGAGATGAAGCTACACAGTGCTAACTATAACCCTGGTCCAGTTATTTAAAATGTATTGTTGGCATTTAAGTCAAATCAGGACATATTTCTGCTTTGAAATTGAGTTTCAAAGTTTAAATGGTTTAAATTCATAGTTTAAATGAGTTGCAAAGCAATGGATGGAGTTTTTAAAAATGTCACAGTGTCTCATCTATTTTGGAAATGGGTCTGCACAGTAAAGTAAACTAAAGTGAAAGAGTGTGGAACAGAGAGCAAGAGCATGAAAAGACTGAACTGGCCAAAAGAGAGAAGAGAGTGATCGTGTGAATGACAGAGCAAGAGAAGCACAATGAGGGACAGAGTAAGAGAGAGAGAGAGATAACGCATAGTGGTGCTTATGGGAGTTTTTCATGGGAGAAAGAATGCAGTCAGGAATTCTTTTAATTGTCCAAACTCCGCCTCAGTGCTCAGCCTACTCACTCATTCTGACATACACACACACACTGTAGATGCATACATAGCAATCATTCTGTCTACACAAGGCTCCATTGCCAACCTCCAGTAAACTCCATATCTCAGAATTTTTTCCTGGCCAGTTTTCACAAATAAATTATTTCATAAAATACTTTTACGTGGCCTTGTCCAAGGTTAGTTACATTGATTTATGTAATGCTCCTATTATTCACAAAGTACAGGAATGGCAGAAATGTGGCGTAATTATTTTGGTTTCTTGCTTGCTGTTGTTCTTTCTTTATTTAGAACTCAGTTATTTTGTCGTCTAAAGTCAAATCAAGTCAAATCAGTGAACTGAATGACTTAAAATTATATCTATTAATCTAATTTTAGGGAGTAAATTGTGATGTCAGTTCTAATAAGAAGCTGTAAAAAGTGTCTTCCCTTTAGCATCTTTAGTCATCTTTAATCAACAGCCTCAAGCCTGCAAACAGCAGCACTGCAGTGTGGTAACCACTAAGTTTCTCAGTAACACTTAGCTCTTCTGGTACTTTATCTTGGCCTCCTTCTCCCACTCAAAGCTGCCCTTGGGGTAGGATTCACCGTGCCCAGGTGTGTGCCTCTGAGACCATGTGTGTGTTATGTATAGAGTTACCAAGGGGCCCCTGAGTACAGCTGTCTCAGATCTAGTTGAATCAATGAAATGCAACACTGGTAGATAGCTGACACTTTCTGTTGACACACTGTCATTATGCACTCAGCTTAATGCTGAGCGGAGAACAAGCATTTCATCATATACAGGTGTATCTTTTGTTGTGTAAGATATACACGGAAACTTTCAATATGATATCATAATAATTTTAAAGCATCATAATCATTTAAAAGATACTGGACTACCGTGCAAATACATGCACAAATATAGCGTTCACACGTGATTAAGGATACAGACACTGAGGCGACCCTCACAGAAGCCTGACATCAGATGTCACCTTGTGATGTCTTTCTCTCTATTGTGTCTCTCTCCCATTTTGTGCTGCTCCCCCACTACTCTCTGTCTCTCTCTCTACGGCAAGAGTTCATGTTTCAAAGAGGGAAATTACCTTTTTCATGCACAAGTCGCACAATACCAACAAACCATCACTTATGCCCTTCAGTGCTGGTTTTCCCTCCCTTTCTCAGAAAAATCCTTTCTTTTCCATAATTACAAGAGCTCTGCTGCTGCTGTTGCTTGGCACTGCTCATCAGCAGCAGCTGAGAAGGAATGAGGAAGAATGTTTTTATTAGTTGGGGAGAGATAACCTAAAGAAGGGAGGGAGGGGAAAGCAATAGAGAAGCAGAGTGGTAGAAAGTAAATGTGAGGTTTGGAGTTTTAGGCCAGAGATGTGTTTGCTTTTTAACCACATGGTCATATAGACACCTGGCTGTGTTGTGAATGTGACTGTACAACACGTGTTACTGGAGGATTCCACTCGAGGGCACGTCAAGGAACTTCCAAAATTGTTCAAAATGTAATCAATAAACATGAAAACAACATAGACTGTAATTAAAAGATGGATATAGTCACCATAATGTCACTCTGCTTTTGGAGTCTCCACATTAGTGGTATGGCCACCCCCAAGCTGGTTTCGTGGAGCCAGAAGTGACTCCATTTAGAACAGAGAGCAGAGTGCTAAGCTATCAGCTATTGCTTGCAAGCTTAATTAGCATAAATTGTATGGTTGCAATGCACAGACATACATATCTGCTAATTAATGCTAAGCAACAAACTCATACTAGAATTTCACTCACCAAAACTGACACATAAATTCTTGGACAGTCCGTACCACACAGCAAGCTATAATAATTGTAAAAAAAAACCCCAAAAAACTCAAAAGTCACCATATTATTCAATTTAATTCAATTCAATTTTATTTATATAGCGCCAAATCACAACAACAGTCGCCTCAGTTATCAGTACGAATTATCAGAGGTAAGGCTGTACTTGTTTGCAGATAGCAAACAGGTACAGCTAACTGTGTCAGGACACCTGTCAATCAAAGCAGCCACGCTACTTACCAGTATCCAAATTGATGAGTTATAAAATAAATCGTAGACTGTAAGCAAACTTTTTAATGTAGTTCCTCTATTGGCCACTTGAGGACAATAGAGGAACTTTCATTTTGTGGTAAATGGGTCTAAGTGGACTGGTGACGAACCGTTTGGAGAAAACATGCCATTGCCATGGTCCCTGCTCTGCTTCTCCAACACGTTCCGCCGTGCACATATGCAACAGTCTCTGACTTGTTTCCATTTTTCTTTTGCAGCATTTCACATCATGCTGATGTGACTACTGATCCTACTGATCCTGACATGTCTCCATACTACCCCTACTGTTCATGTTCAAATATAGCATCTCACAAATTCAGAAGAATAATGTCTGAGTATGTGCACAACCAATGCTTTAAAAGGACACAGGATATGCAAGGCAGCCATCATGCTTACGCAAATGCATTTAAAAGCAACATCTCCAGCCTTAGAATTGTCCTGTATTTCCTTCTCTCACTTTTTTCTTCTACTCCTCCTCTTCACATTTCTGTTTTCTATTCTTGCCTCTCCTCATCTCTTCTTCGTGTATTTCTGTCTTGCCTTTTCCGCTACTCCTACTTGTTCTTGGTGCTTCTATTATTTAACACCTGTCAACCACAGAACAGAAAACCATGTCATGCAAACTGTCTGACGTAGAAACACACAAGCACCAAAGCTGTAGTCCTGACAGAACCACACGCTTCAAATGCTGATGCACACAGACCTGGATATACAGGTTTCCAGATACTGTATACATGAACACACACCACACACACACCTACACACTTCGGACGTATCTGATGCACATTAGCTAATGTGGAAAGACGGCTGGGCTGAATTACCACTGCATCTAATGACTATTTCATGTCAGGATGGAAAGGAGAGCAGAGGGGACAAAAGGCCAGAAACTAAATACAGACTTGGATTCAGCAGATCTCCCTACTTTCTTTCCTTTTTCTGATCCATTTAAACTAATCTTATGGCCTGTGGAGGTGCTTTTTTCACTAACGCATCAGCTGACAGTCTTGAAAGTGATTATTGCTGCTCATTGATTCACCCATAAGATCCAAATTAACAACATTTAAGTTGTTAGTTCAGTCGTCAGATGATGTCATGCTCCTTTGGGGTGGCTGTGGCTCAGGAGGTAGAGCGAGTTGTCTACTAATCGGAAGGTCAGTGGTTCGATCCCTGGCTCCCCTAGTCTGCATGCCAAAGTATCCTTGGGCAAGTTACTGAACCCTGATGCATTCATCGGAGTGTGTGTGTGTGTGTGTGTGTGTGTGTGTGAATGTTAGTAAGCACTTAAGTGTAGATAAAAGTGCTGTATGAATGTACGTGTGGCTGGGTGAATGTGGCCTGTAGTATAATGTGCTTTGAGTACACAGAAACTGAGTAGAAAAGTGCTATATAAGTACCAGTTCATTTACCATTTACGCTCCTGTGACGTCAAAGATGAGGAGAAAAACCCCATTTATGAGACCATCCCTCATCAAAATTACCTCAAATTCTGACACTGCACATGTTTGGGCTCCAGCAATACAGCAACTGTTTGAAATTGACTGACTGAACAGTTGTCAAGAAACACACACACACAGACAGTTCTCAAACTGTGTTATCAGTTTTGCAGGAGTGCTCTGTGGAAGTGGAAGTTTAACAGCAGAGTTTGAGTATATGCCGACACACTGATGCTCACTTTCTGAACAGAGGAAAAAAAAAAAATGTCAGGCACAATTTTTAGCCAAGTAAGCGAGACATCTCTGAAAGCCAATGAACCATGGGCTGTAAAAGGAAAACCATGTCCATTCCATGCTGTCTGCTGTGATTTCGTAGTGGAATGTACAGTCATGTGAAAAAGAAAGTTTTCACAGGACTCTATGCAGTCCTGTGAATAACTAAGTTACACCCTTCCTGCTTCCATAGGAATTAAGAGGGTAGGTAGCAGCCAAGTGCTGCTA
Source organism: Paratilapia polleni (assembly GCA_015106735.1). NCBI lineage: Eukaryota > Metazoa > Chordata > Actinopteri > Cichliformes > Cichlidae > Paratilapia > Paratilapia polleni. The sequence continues at coordinate 31,172 of VUQI01000788.1, read as the reverse complement.
ATCAAATGCATTTGATTAACTGATCATCAACAAGTGTGACCAGCTCTATAAAAGCAGAAATGTTGGCAGTTTGCAGATCTGGAGCAAGATGCATGTTAAATGTTAAAGTTCATGACAGCAAAATTAGAAAAGGACTGAACAAGTATGGCTTGTTTGGAAGAGTTGCCAGGAGGAAGATTTGATAAAGTTGTCACCTAATTTCTGTAAATTCTAACAACACAAATTATGCCTGAAATAACACAAGTAGTACAGTAATAGCTCTGCTACAAAAATCTTTTTTGATAACCAAAATTCTTTGGTAAAAAATTTTTGCAGCCAAATCTTTTGCTAAATCCATGGTAAGTAATTAGTGTTTTTCAGCAGTTTGATGACTATGATTTAAGCTTTAACAAGGAAAAATGTTTCAACACTGTCTAATCTAAGAAAAATGCCTCTGTCAAGTGACTACAATGTATATACTATATTATGTATTATATTACACATCACTAATAAATCAAGGAATCTGTGTCTGTGTGTGCGTACGAAATTTCAACCATCACAATGCTTTTATAATAAAATACTAATAAAGAATAGAAAACAGTTCTGTTTAAAAGCCAGTTACCTCAGTTATATTAGGTTATCTTTAAATGTAGATTAACTAGAGACTCTGACATTGATCTTATCAATAAAAAGCACACACATATTGATTGTACATGAGGTTATCAGAGTCTTTGAAATGTTTTCCTACTTTAAAACACACATAAATTCATAAGAATCCATTGAAAGTACTTGTTTGTAGCATGAATGTGTGTCCAGGTATGTAGGTGGCATGTCACAGCTTGCCCCCCTCCCTATATTTTCTGCACACAGCCTGAACTCCCTGTAAAATGCCAGCCAATTCTTAAGTCCCTGGCTTTTTTCTGTCAAAAGATAGACCACACAAAGGAACACACAAGAAGACATCATTTTTGTTTGTTTGTTTTCTCTGGAAATAAAATAAATAAAATAAATATTTGGAATATTTGGAAACCCAAATAAAGCTTTGGGTTAAAGATATATGTCATTTAGATAACAATAAGTTTTTTAAGTGACAAATACAAGACTCATTTTTCTAACAAGCATAGCACATTTTAATATACATCTTAATGCCACATGCACTATACTTGTGCATTCATTAAGAGGCAAAAATAGAAGAGAAAAAGGAGGTAAAAAGAGAGAGCTAAAGCACTAAAAAAAAGGGGGGGG
>VUQI01000788.1:12276-23667 GCA_015106735.1 Paratilapia polleni | reverse complement strand
AAAGGGGGGTAAGAAGGAGGGGTACATACAAGAGAAGGAGGAAAAGGAGGAAGAACCATCCAGGGGAGTAAGGGAGAAGGTGTGGAAGAGAAGGGCAAGTACAAAGAAGCAAGAGCCTGATGATGAAATAATAATGGGAATGAAAACGAGACAAAAAAAAAAGTGAAAATGGTAATATGAAAAACAAGTGACTCTCTTTTACTATAAGTCAACTATCGGCATTAGGATTGTTTATAATGTTAAAATATAGGTCTGGTTAAATGTATGTCTGGTGGCTGCTGTGCAGTGGTTCCCCACATCATTAGAACAGGTTGATCCTAACCAAACCAGCCAATCAGACACTGAGGAAATTAGTGAACTCAGCAGGAAAATCCCTGCCTGTGTATGTGTGTGTGTGTTTTCCTGAGTTTACTAAATGAGATGCCAGACAGTCCCTGCGTGGGGTATCATCACCAGTGGCAGCAGAGGGTGGCAAGTACTTGAGTGACAGGTTAAAGAGGAAAGGGGAAGGAGAAGAGGCTGTACTGCTCACGCTCAGTCGTGTGTCACAAGGCACGCCTGCATCTCCTTCCTTATCTGACAGGCACACTGCAGAACAGCAAAATCCTCTGCATAAGCCCCTCAAGCGCTCCACTGGGACACTCCAATGTGTGTGTATGTATGGAGGGAGAGAGAGTTCCTGAAACTATAAGGGTGCTTGTGTGTGTGTGTGAGAGAGAGAGAGAGACAGGGATGGTGAGAAACTCGTTATTTTCCCGTCTTCCTGTGTAAAGCTGACTAATTCCACCTTCACTTTCAAAACTGCATGACTGCTCAAGGTGACAGGACAGGACAGGACAGGACTGGAGTTCAGACTCACACACTCACTCACACGTATGCGCACACACATCTACACAAATCAAGAGTGCAATTACAGGTTAGTCTGGCAAACAAGAGTCTCCTCTGCAACACCGATAGATGGGCTAGAGCATTTGGAAAAAAGGAAGAAATTAGGATGGACAGCAAGTGTGTGTGTGTGTGTATAAAAAGGGGAAGCACAGAACAAGGCAGTGTAAGAAGGAAAGGTAACACAGGGGGCACAAAGAAAGTTTGAGGAAAAAAAAGCTTTAGAGGGAATCATCTTGTGGTCCAAAATAAATCATCATTTTATATTGTTCATTTTTTTATATTGTTCATTGCCGTGGCATTCAGTGTTTGTGGTAGACTGGATGGGGTGGTGCTTGACTGATGCAGGTTTTTCAGGGCCACTGCCTCACAATGCTCACTTAGAAAATGATGCATTAACTGACACTCGGTGTATTCACATTTGACTATTAACATGTGTTATAGATGCCATAACTCTGTAGAACTAAGTGGAATAATGTGACACTGGAAAGCATTGCAAAATATAAATGCCACTGTTAACCCACTGGAGTGCATGTTACTCTCAAGTGGTTTTGAAATAATCAACCCACCAACTTTTTTTTTAACAAAGCTTTCTATTACCAGAATGAAATGCACTGAAGAGTTCTAATTCTTTAACTTTTAATGTCTTGCTTATAACAGCCAAAAAGAAGCATGCATGCATGAATCATGTATCATTTTGTCTTGAGCAGTCTACTTATTGTGAACTGACCATGCTGTCCCCAGCCTAACCTTTACTTTAGGCCATCAGGATGTATAAGTGATCTCCTTTTATCTGATGGTGTCATGACCCATTAACCACCTGCAACATCTGTGCACACAGGCAAACCTAATTAACCCCACTCTGATCTTAATTAACCTTATTTAGACATACTTTACCTTGTCACTTATGCTGATCCTTTCATCTTTTTTTCATTAGCTTATAATTGTGAAACAAAGGCCGATTGTGTGTTGAGTGTTTTTGCTTATCTTTTAAGATCACCTCTCCTTAAAAGGTTGAGCTTCATTTAAGAACATCAGTTACCTGCATCCTTTATCTACCTTTTTAACAAAGTGATGAATTAGGGAAACTATCTTCGCTGACCTCAAGTTCAACCCATTTGTTTTCCATCCATCCATTAAGGTCTAGGTTATCCACATATATCAAATGACACTGTTGAAACACAAGTTTGATTATTTTCCACATTGTCCATATATTTTACCAATCTCTTGTCTTTGTGTTATAATGCACACAGGTAAAATGTGATAGTAAAATTTAAAGGTAGTTGTCGGTGAATCATATGTAGTGTATGCATTCATGCAGTTACCATACTTAAAGGAGTAAAACTGTAATCCATTTCTAAAGCACACTTTGTAACATTTTGTGGTTTACCATTTACTTGTAGGACTCCAGATAACTTGCAGCATGCAACAATATCCTTTTTGTCTTTGCTTCACAGCATCGATTGAGGAAGATTCTGAGCTGACATCCCCACCAGAGGACCTTAAGTGTTGAAAATTGCAGACAAAATGTTTGTTAAAGTAGAAGAAAAGACCTACTTTTAGAGGTGTAAGGAGACATTTTTCACACATGCATCACAGAACTACTGCATTCATCAATATGCACACAGAAACGGAGGCACAGAGTTCCACATATTGTGCATGTCATATTTGCTAGCAGTGCATAAACTTGACTGCTACACACAAACTTTCCCTTTCTCACTCTCACACACACAGACATGCACACACATATGACACATTACACCCTTTATTAGCCCATTAGCCATGGCATCCAAATCGAGGGTTGGTATCATGTCCTTTTTTTTTTTTTTTAATTAGAAGTTTTGAAAAAGAAAACATAAAATAAATAATAAAAGGAAAAACTGATGAAAGTTTGATGCTAACAGCTTTTTGCTTTTTATTTGAATGGGACAACACCCTCCTCTCCTGCCTGTCCCCTCTGGCTATATGGGAAAAAGTCAATATTTCAGGAGTGCAGAGACACTCATTAAATATTTCAAACAAAGGGAAACTGACATCGCTGCCTGGTCTCTCTCTCACTCTCTCTCTCTCTTTCTCACACACCTAGCCTCATCAGTTCTCTCTAGCCTTCTACTTCATACACATGAAGAGAAAAAAAAGGCAAACAGGCACCCAAGACAGAGTAATAGACCAATAATGACAGTCCACGGACCCACGAAAACTGTGGCCTACACAGACATATATAAGTAGTTACTGTAACATACTTATCTTGATCCTTATATTTTTGCTTTATACATTTATTACCTACTTTCTGCTGACCCAGTAGATATTTCTGGCTTAGCAAAGGGTTAAAAGCAAGGTTAATGTGTTTTTCTGCTCAGGAAGGGTTGAGATGGGGGTTAATGGGTTTTAAGGTGTGGCAATGGATCAGTGTATATCCACCTTAATCATCAGTTACCTTGGTGGTCGTTTCATCACCAGGCAATCAGCAGACCCACCTTGAACTCACAGGAGATGTTAGGTTAAATAAATGTCCATTTTTCTGCTCTCTGGTGTGAAATGATTGTACACAAAAACAAATGCAAACTGTGATCAGATAGTGAAAGCACTGAAATGTATCTGTGCACACTGGCTGACTGACTAGCATGAGCAACAAAAGCGCCTATGCTATGAGGGGAATGCATCAACACCTACTCAAGGCCATACAGATATATCTGAAAAATAGATGAGGAATCCGGTTTCAGTTCTGTTTGTTTTTTTTTTAATCAGCAGCCCGAACAACAAAATGAAAATTATTGAAAGGAGTGCAAAAATCCTCATTCATGTTTAAAAAGCAAGAATTATGTAATTTTTGATATTTGTACAAGCTTTTTGGTTGTATTTTTATATGCATTTCAACCTATAAGTATAAGTAGATATGAAAGAGTCTAAATTGCTTAAATTTCAATCTATAAATTGCACTAGCAGAGAGGGCATTCGGTTTCCAATAGGAAAGTTTGTGAGCACTGACAGTGTCTCAGAGGCTCTTCACCTAGTCTGCCTCTGTCTGTCTTGGTCAGACAAGCATTTCATATAGCTAACAACTTAATAATCAATCACAGCCTTCAGCGAATTCAGTCTAGCTCCAACTTGCTTTTGTTTTGAACAGAAACTTCTTTGTCCACCTGAAGATTTTGTTAAATATGGAAACCTTTTTGTGTCATTAACAAGACAAGCCGTTAGAGTCTACTCAACTGCCTTTGAACTTCAGCAATTTATTTTTGCGCTCCAGTAATATTGTCAAACACTTAGTGGATACTATGGCAACCCTTGGATCCATAATTTTGTCAGTTGAATTGGATTTGGCAGTTCACTGTGATGATTCAAATACTCCTTTTCTTCTTTTGGTTGACATATGATGTTAGAATAAGGAGACAGGCAGCATGCATGTACTTACTTATTTCAAGCCGTTTGCCACATAGTCTTCTGTATTTAGTCTGGCTGATTATATTTACTGTTCAAAACAATTCTTTTTTTTTCATGGGGCAACAAACATGATACACAATATTTAGGCACATTTGACACTTCATGGTTCATCACTTAATCACCCCTGTAGGTATGCACTTCACACTGACTGTGGCTACGTTAGAGCGTACTTCTAACTTCCCACAACAACCTACATTTAAACACTGGTAAACCATGATGCAGCCTTTCTAATTTAAGCTGCTGTATGTTCCTCAAAGGGAAAGACTCAGCCAGTCACAAAAGCATCACTCCACCTCTGGTTTCAGCTTCTACGGTCACTTAACTATAACCATAGTGCATTTAAACAAGTCACTGACACAGAGAATCTAAGCTGACTAATGCTTTGAGCCACTGATTTTGAACCACTGCTTTAATGGACAGTTTTTTAAAGTGAGAAAAACATTTCAGTGGACTTCCATACATTCCTCTTCCATGCCTGAATTATTGACCAAGCAACCTGATCAGTTTGGTTAGAGAGTCTGTGTTATGAAAGGGGTAGCTAGTCTCAAGATGCTAGCCTCAAGCAGAGATGAGAAGCAGGCTAGAGATGTCGGGCAAACTCACTTCCTCCACACACCACACCCCAAGATAATTTTTGGGCTCATCATCTTCAACCACACTGACCGGAGTTTTTTTTTTCTCCCCCCAGTGGTCATTTGTGGTATTGCAAAAAATAAATTTAAAACATTTCAGTGCTGCTCAATAAAGCATTTTCCCCATTGACTACCAGTATATACACAACATCTGCAAAACGTCCCCCCAACTGCAAACAAGGTCGGTTTTTATTCTTTCTTATTATAAAATTTAAATCCATGGAGGTTTCATACTTGCAAAAGTTCCCCAGATCATGCCAACAAAATCTATGGGCCGAGTCGGGACACTAACATTACGTGCACTGAGCTGAATAATGCGAAAGCAAACATGGAAGTGATAAAAACTTTTTTGGCTCATGCATTAGGCATGCAGTTTTACGTAAGTGAGTGGGTGCTATCTTTGAGTCCAGTGTCCAGTTCCCAGAACACATCCAGAGAGGGGGAAAAACAGGCTTTTCCTTCTCTTTTCCTTCACGGAAGCAAAGGAGACTAAACAGCCTCTCTGTCAAAAAACAGTTTTTCAACTCAACCTGTGTCACCAAGACACGCTTGTGGGCTGAGCTATAACTAAACTACATCTCAGTTGGGACTGCTTATCAGCTAAGACATCACAAAGACACAAGAACAGTTTGTGTATAAGTTCAAAAACTATCATGTAACCCTTAGTTGCACCCACACTGCACAGGTAGAGGTTAAGGTGTAATGTGTGGATTCTTCAGCGTGGTAATGGAAGGGTTACTGTGCAGGTTAAAGTGCATGTGGGGTGGAGGGTTTATAAAGACCTGTGAGACTATGGATTACAGGACTGAATAGGTGAAATGACAGACAAAATGCACACCTGTGAGCTTGAAAACACGTATACACCTGCTCACACACAAAATACAGAGGATCCTGAGTGACTGAGAAAGAGTTAAAAAAAAAAAGTGGGCTATGCAGTTGCATAAACCCTAAAGCTTTATGAAGGCAGATGAATAGTTAAAAAGAAGGAGCTGAAGAAAGAAGAGAGAGGTGGAAGAAAAGATGAGAGCTAAACATAGTGGCATGAGATAAGCCTGTCATTTGTGGGATTTGTGCAGAAACCTGCAAAAACAAAAAAAGGTAGAAGCTAATGAGATTAGAGGACAAAAGTGGAAGATTGTGGCAGGATGAAGGTTAGAGGGAAGAGAGGGGAGAGTGTAAAAGATGTAAAAGGACCAAAACCAGCAGTGATTTATGGTCTGTTAAAATCCACATACTGCTTTATTATTCCACTACAAGGCTTTGAACTTTGCACAAAAGCCTTATTAGACCCTATTATGTTCTCAATCTGAAACTGTAACTTCAGTTTGATGAGTAACATCAGTGCCAACAGAAAAAGACAGATTTTCCTGCAAAAGCAATAATAATTCCATCCAAATCCCCCCACTTCCACTGGTGGACAATCAGGAAATAAAACATCCAAGACACACACGCTCCCACATGCATGAAAACTCTTTTGCTTTCCTGATTTATCCTCAGATGAATCACCCACTGATCAAATCCAATTAAAGACATACCCACAAAACGTTCTCACTTCCTCTGAAAACAATATGTCTGCACACACACACACATGCAAACACGCACCATCAAGCAGCACTATTGTGTTACTCATGGAAATCACTCTAATGAGCAACACAGATATGAAACCACAAATACAGCAGAGTTGACACACGTTCAAATGTACACAATCTGTTCCAAAACAAACACCTACACAGGGTATTCCCCAGCTTCAGTACTTAACAGTAGTTTAAAATCTCTTTTAAACTATTAGTTATTGATATTCATTGAAAAAAAAAAGATAGAAAAATAAAAACACAGTATGAAAACAATAACTCGCCCACAGTCAAAACACCTCCCTGTATCAGTGTATCTAGTAAATAGCTTTATTGGTGGTAATATAAACAATGATTCTGTTTAAAGGACAAAGGGAGATGCTTGAGCTTCAGGGATTATGCCATTTAATCAAAATCTTACCTTCATCAGCAGCTTCCTCTGCCTGTGTCCCGTTTCAGTCCTCAGCCCCTCCGAGCCACTTTCCCCTTGGCAGGTGCCATCATGGTCAAATAGTCCACAGGAAATGGCTATTCTCTAATTTTCTGTCTCTCTTTCCTTTTTTTCCTCCCTTTCTCAGTCTTGTTGAGATTTGTATCACCACGAGAAAAGCAGCATGTGTGTGTGAGTGTGTGTGCGTGCGCGCGCGCGTGTGTGTGTGTGCTCACAACTCCAAAGGTCCTGGAATTCCTGAGTCCTCCGCTAAAGTGCGAGCGTGGCTGAGCTCCCTCTCCGTCTTTCTCTCCCTGCACTCTTTTTTCCTTTTTTTCCTCTTCCCCGTCCGGGCAGAGAGGAGGGGAAGACAGTCGGGGGTGGGACAGAAGACAGAAGCTGCTTTCAGCCAGTCTTTCTCTATCTGCTCCCCTATCCCCTGCTTTCTCTTCCTCTGTTTTGTGTCTCTTTTATTTTTCCCAACTTTTGCACGCTGTCTTTTGGCCTGTCCTCTGTGACAGATACTCTTTCACTGCTCAGCAAGGCGTGAAAGCAAAGCTCTGTCTGTCGCACTCACACCCTCCTCTTTCTTTTAACGCCACTCCCTCTGCCACAGTCCAGAGGTAAAGTCGCCCTTGCTCTGTCAACGAGCCATAGTGTCTTTTTCTTACCGTTGTTATTCGCCACACCTTATCCGCAAAAGTTGAGCTGTGTCTTTGTGCTTGTGTGTCTAAGTGATCCTACAAAGTTTTTGGCTGATCTAGTAGTGATAAGGATGAGGGCGAGAGGAGATAGGGGTGCACTTAAAACTTGGATCTTATTTCAGTTTGAAGTTCCCTCACAAAAAAATCTCATCCATGAGTGCATTGCTCTTTTGTGAATCTGTTGGGGGGGTTGTGATTGGAAAATATATTCAAAAATCAAACCTTAATAATCAAATCCTCAATCCGTGTTATGTTTTTGTTCTCTTGGTGATTTCTGATGAGGTGTTTAATGTTAAAAATGCCCAAACACAATATGCTCTAATATGCTCTGTGACTTTTAAAGAGCTTTGGTGGACATTCAGTAATAACGAACCTGTCAATCTGCTGGGGCTCATTTTAAATCTCACTATGATTGTGCATATCAGCTACCACCACCATCTAAACCCTTGAGAATTTTTTGTTATCTCTTGTCTTCACTTGCAAACGCTTATGGAAGATGCACACATCAGTGTGCTCTAATCACCAGCTTTTAGTGGAAAGAATCCCAGGAGCACACTGATAAATATATAACTGAGGGAGAAACTAAATAATACATATTTATTTTTTAGTTAGTACTTACAAAGACATCCTTGAGTCTACACTTAAAGTTAATGATTTACTTATACAACATCCACACTCCAGACTGTAGCAAGGTAAACACTTGAGAGGAAAGGACTGAAATAAATGAGACAGAAAAGAAAAAGAGAGGGAATACATCCTGGGTGAAAACCTACAACTCGTGGGACACACTAACAAAAAACATGGAGCAATTCATTGTATTTATAATCAGGCCCCAGACAGTTGGACGCGGCACGGTATCGGTGACGCACAAGTGTGCGCAATTATGTAGACACCAGCAATATGGGCATTCTCTCTCACTCCTGGAGATACACACCCACACATACAGTATGCACACAAATACACACGCACGCACTCATAAACACCCGCTGAAGGTGCATTCATCTACGCACAAATGCATGCAAACACCCTCACACAAAACACACACACATCAACACACCATGTGCAGTCTGTCTGGCGTCTAGCTGGCACCGTTTGGACAGCCATCTCTAGAGGCTGCTTACATAGCCAATCACAACTGCCAGTCAGCAGCTTTCATTATCACACACATGTAATACACACATGGAAGGTCCTTAGAGAGTCCACACCGGGAGAACAAGTGTGTCTACATGTGTTTGTGTGGGTACTCAAATCAAAATCTACTGTTGGTTTGCTGAATAAAACAAATTGGAGAACAAAACACAACAGAATGTGATGTGATAATGAGGCAATACCATCACGGAAAACTGGCAAATGCTAAAGATTATAATGACGCGGTATCAACAGATGTGCCCCCTTTTAGATGATGCTGATTTTGCCTTTCTACTGTAATCAGTTTTTATCCAGCTGCGTTCAGTAAAACTGCAGTGTACACTGATAGAGGCAGAAAGAGTTTCTACTTTTTACACAGAAAGTTGCTACAAAACTATAATATTTTGGTGCATTTTGTAGCTTTATGTTTGCTGTTGTGTAATAACAAGTAAGAGCAAAAAGCAGCAGCCTGGAGGACAGTTCATCCATCCAATACATCCAATCTTGTGCAACTGAACACCCCCTGACACCCGCCCCCACACCCCATAGAGTATTTTATCATTGCCTTTATAGGATCCATGGCAGCAAAGACTTTGGGCAGATGCATTATGTTTTCAGGTTGTCAGTCTGTTGGCAAGGATAACCCATTCAAGCAAACAAAATCTCTCTTGAACACCATTAAGACAATACCTTCACATCTGACAAAAATCTTGAACTAAGGGATGAACTAATTAGAATCCTGGTGGTCAAAGATCACTGTTACCTCATAACTCGATGATTGGCCATAACTCATTCATTCATACTCTAGTTAAGAAATTTTCACAAATGTCAAATTGAATCAAATGACAAAGTGAAGACATTTTATATCTCGAAGGTCGAAGGACAAGGTCACTGAGATAAACGTATCTGGCCATTATTTAAAGCAACAAATCTGGAACAGAAGGGGAGATTTTGACCATATTTCTTGTCACATTTCTTTGAATACTGAAATGCAAACGTTTGAGGTACACCTTATTAAATTCCTTTAAGGTCTGTACAACATATGTTACGTCTGAACAGACATGGATGTAAACTACAGCTTGGCATACAACATTAAAGTGGGATTCTTGTAAATATGTTTCTTTGTCTTTTCATCATTGTTGAAGTTCTACATGAAATTAGATTTTTTTAAAAAGTATTATCTATGCTTTTTGAACTATTATAAGTATGCCATTTACAATTTTGTGTAGATATAAAAAACATGTTTTCTGTTCTCCAAGGAACAAATAGCATCTACTAATTTTTACTTTCAAAGCTCAAGTTGTCATTGATGTAGTCAATTATACATTCACTGTATTCGTCATGCACACCAGAGATTTAAGTCCATTTTGTTCTCCAATAAAAAAATCTTGTTTGTCACATTGCAGCAAACAAACATATTTACCACATACGACCTGTACTGTAGACAGTATGAACGTCCATAAAGGATGAAAACTTCGTTGGCAACAGTTTCCTTTCTGTATAGAAATTACATAAATATCTCACAATTAATGATGTTTAACAAATAAATATGCCATAATGTAGATGATTGAAAATGTATTACAAATACTGTACACTGCTAAATAACAGGAAAGGACTGGCAGCTTTTAAGTGTTATTTTACAGTGTACCTACTGTAATTGACAGCAACAGTATCTTCCTGTGAAAACAAATTACAGTCCTGTGCTGTATAGGAACAAAAGCTGACCAAAATGATATCGTCAACTGTTTAGTAGGCTAAGCATTACATTATTGTTTCTACTGTAATCTGCCTAAACAGGTCAATATATAAACTATGTAAATATCACTGCATGTCCTCACCTATGGACCCTGAATTCAGTTTCAGACACCCTGAAGAGGAATGCTGGCCAGACCTGATTAATCACTACAGGAGTCTCATGTTGGCTCATTCCTAGCTAAAGCTTAGCATTGTTCTGGGTCTCACTGGAAACCACATCACACCGACACAACAATCAAAGTCTAAACACACAAATAACAGCAGCAACAACCAAAACACTTCTATATGAATGATTTGAACTTTAACATTCCCATGAGTATTTACATTTGCCAAATGAATGTACCGTATTCACAATAACAATGCGTTACCGCACAAAATTTTACAGCAATGTGTTACAGTGTAGTATCTCTACTCCAACTCTCCTTCACCGTTTTCAACCTCTTAATTCACTGCTTCCTTTTCTTTCATTTGATTATGTGCACTTAGCTGCATGTTTTTGAATGAGAGTTTCACATAAACTGATTTCTGGCATCAGACAATCTGCAAGTAAAACACTCTCTGACACAAACCAGACATAAGCGTGTAAAAATGTCACGGCACGCTGGCAACATCAACCCCTCCATGAAACTGAGTCACCCATATTTTTTTCCGCAGCAACAAAAGAAATACAAACACACGCGCATACACACAAAGCACATGCACACACTGAATTGCCCACCCGCTCGTCTTTTCCCTCCTCTAGCTTGTGAGTGCTTGAATCATTTGTTTTTGCTGGTGCCTTTTGAAATTTGTGGCTTATAATTTATTTATCAGTTATTGATTCCTACTACACCAGCACACCC
>VUQI01000786.1:47118-59793 GCA_015106735.1 Paratilapia polleni | reverse complement strand
AATAATCCACATTTAACTGTTTTACTCTTTGGTGCAGTTGAGGATGTTATACTGTTCTTTCTTTGAAAATTTTTGTGCTTAATTTGTTTTTTGCTGATTTTTCGTAAATTTTTTGGTGGTCTGGGAACAGACACAGTCTCTACAGGGATGGGGTTTGGGGGGGGGGGGGTAGGAGGAGAGAAGCTGCAGAAAAGCAGCAGTGGTCCAAGGAAGTGGTTCCTTCCTTGGACCTGCCTGATCGGTGTACTTTAATGTTAACTCATAGGTACATTCTTACGCAACTTGTCAAGCTTCACATCTTTATTTTCCTAAATTCCTGACTTGTAGAGGTCAATTTTCTCTAAGATAGATATAAGATATAGCGGTCCTATATTATGGAATGTTTTTTCCGATCTGTTGAAAACATTTAACTCTATAAAATGTTGCAAGAGATGTTTAAAATACCATTTACTTGCTGCTTTGTAACTGAGTTTGCCCAAGGTATTGTCAATAATTCACTTGTTTCAGTAGACGTGTATCATTTCTATTGCAGTTATGAACTCAGGTGTATAAACTAGAATTGCTTTATCAACGCACACTTACATATCTACACACACTCATACGCTGTATGTTTTGTTTTTACTCTGATGATTATTATCGTTTTATTTATATATAATGTATGTGTAGGTCTTTTTCATTGTCATGTTGTCTGACAACAGAAATTGAAAAATATGTACATGCGAACATATTTATTGGGAATTTGCCTGTATTAAAATACAGTACATGTGAGCACTGAGAGCAGGGCAGAAAGAAACAGAAGTAAAGGATGCTAACAGAAAGGCCAGCTGAGTTTAGCTGCACTGAAGTACATAAAGCAACAGGTGATGGAATACGTGAAAGTCTGATTATTTGTAGGCTATATTTATGTATTCTCATTGTTTAGAGTTCATTCTGACATTCTCTTTTTAAAGCCACCAGACTCCTTTGACAAAAACACAAATTTTACCTTGTAGAACACCATGGTTGCTGTTCTACAGCTGTGTGACTTTGGTGTATAACTTGGTATATTCAGAACCAACATACCAAAACACCAAATTCCCACAGTAACATAAACTAACCAATTGAGACAGTGGGAAACTAACAAGATGTTTTCTATGAGGTAAAATTACTGTTTGTATCAGTAGAGTCTGGTGGCTTTGCAAAATTCGCAGCAAAATCAGTCAGCTGAGGGACCAGATTTGGAGCTGGTTACCAACAGACTGAATAAATTGATCAGGAAGGACTGCTGTGATTGGCTCCAAACTGGACACATTTGAAGCTGTAGCAGAGAAGTCACTGAACAAACTGTTCCTGCCCAGAGCCCAACCAACATATCTGTGGGGCCGATATATCGGCCAATATTAGCTATTTGCTGATATATTGATATCTGCATTTATAACAGCCAATAAATGAAACTAAAAAAGAAAAGAACAGATGGGAGAAACACCTTTTAACCATGTCATTTGTGTTGATGTTGCATAGTGTGTCTGCCAGAGGGCACTGCAACTTCCCTATATCCAAACGTGTAACGCCACAAACACAACAAATAGCTGATCCGAGCAGAGTTGGGCAGAGCTTAAACAAGTAATCCACGGCTTGTTGTTACAATAAAATAAGATTATTTTTAAACTGCACTAACTAACTACATGTAACAAATGTTTGGGGAATTTATATTTTGCGTGTCTGAAAGAAAAAATATTGGCTAATATATCAGATTTTTGAATCACCAAATATCAGTATCGGTCGGGCTCTAATCCTGACCACCCTCTTCACCAATTACTGGCCAGGCAGTGGAACACTTTCTCTAACAGACTGATTCAGCTCTGCTGTTACAAGCACACATATAGTAAATCTTTCATAGCTCATACAATAACTCTTTATAATGCAATATATCTGTCTGGCAGAGAATCACCTACTCTCTCATTTTAACATTTTATTGCCATTTTAAATCATGCTTGCTTCATGTTGATTTTGAAATACTTTACTCATTATCATTATTTACTGTAACACGTTTCCCAAAAATATTTATCTTATCTTTACTTTTTGATGAGACCAAGAGAGCTGCTTCAGTTTCTCATCAGAAAGAGCTGTGAGACAGAAGCTTAAGTGCCAAGTACACTTTAAATCCAGCCTACAGTTAAACTGACAGTAATTTTTAAGTTGGCTAAAATACTTTTTGCTGCTGACCATCCACAGCAGTACGTTTAGCATCCATGTTAGTAGCATGCTATGACTCAGCTTTGCACCCACCCTGGAAAAAGTGAGCAGCAAGGGGCCGAGACTATTGGAGAATGTTAGCTCAACACCTGTGGTGACCTATTTGCAATGTCACAAGGGTGGAAAATTCTATTTAGCTTGTAAAGGCTAGGGGAGCTAGAGGAATGCTGGTTGTACACAACTACTATATTTCCACAGATTTTAATTTACTACTTAACGTTTATAAAAGTCTCAAAATACACCACAAATTTTCATGATATATTCCTCGGTATATCTTCCATGCAGCCCTCTAAGGATTACTATGGAGGAACTTCTGCCAAACTAATAAACACAGGCATAAGCAGGCATATTTGTAACCTCAAATTGAAGTCCACTGACTCTTACAGGAAATTCTGATGTCACAAGCAAGGGCCATTTCCAAACCTCCTCCTAAGGCAGAGCCATCAATTGCAGCAATTGTTGGTACTGGCAGGTTACCTGTAAAAAGAATAACTTTCTACCAATCAAGAAGCACACACTGTATTTATGCAGGACTTACACAGTGCCTTAAGCTGAATGTTGTTATGAACTGCCATATATAAATAAAACGGAATTGAATTTAACCAATGACAGCAGCCAATTAACCAAATTCCCCCCAGATTTCCCCCTTTTCCTCCATGTCAGGTGATCTGGAACACCATGTGATTAACCTGAGAAATATTTTATGCAGGCTTAGATGTGTCACCTTAAAATCCACATGCAATCAACTGAGATGTGCTTGCAGCTTTTGCCTGGTGAAAACACAAACATTACCAAGGTAACAAGCAGAAGCACTGTGAATTTAACAGTATCACATAAGTAATATAAAATCTACCTGTGCTTCCATGACTGATGGTGATTTGTGTCATTAATAAAATATTTTAAAGTACTGATTCAAACAAAACGTATTCACAGAGAACCAACAAATTTTGGTAAGAAAATATTGATGAATCCAGGATTTGTGCATGAAATGTTTCTATGCATGGTTTAAGCACAAATTTGCGCATAGGTACCATTTGTAAATGAGAATGCATCAACCATTAAAGTGCAGAGCACTTCGAAATCAATAAATCATCAATTCATGAGTTCATATTACATCATTCAGACTTTACCCAGCTCTGTGATGAGGGTTCTTGCTTTGGATACAAATGGTCCCACTTCATTCTGGTGCATCCTGGCCCTCTCCTTCAGATCTGCACCTACACACAGAGACAAACCAAAGGCATTAAGCCAGAGGTAAGTGGCTCTCTGAGGCATGCAGCAGAGGAGTACAGTATCAATATTACAGAGCTTTGGCATGTGTTGCTGTTTCTGAATTTAAAGCTGAATACCCAATTCTGTCCAGAAGACCCAAGCCAGGCATTAGAGTAAAGATCTCAATATGACACAATTATTTGCAAAATTATACAGAAAGATATCTGTAACTGTACAAGGTTATTATTATCGTTAAAGAAAACTAATGAAATAATGAAAAATAGAAATTGAAAAAAAGCTAAATGAAATTGTAATGGGCATAAACAAAACTAAAATCAGATGAAATTAAAGCCAAAATGTGCTCACTTTTCATCTTTTTATTTTTATTTTTTTTAACTATCATACACAAGTCTATATTAGGTTGAATATGAAGTCTGCTTTCCAGTTTGTTTGTTTTTTGATGTGCTAGTTTAATGCCAGCAAATGGCAAGCATGTCAGTCACATCATCTGTGTAGCCAATCCATCCATGCTTAGCATCATGGCAGCAAAAGTCGGGACAAAGTCCAATTTGGGATTACTTTGAACATGATTGTGTTTTAGATAAAAGCAAGTGCCTTGTAGTGGAAAGAGATAAAATATGTGGAATATTTCTAAAGGGGAAAAAAAATTCCACAAACCAAAAGCAGTCCATGCTGCATTGATCAGACATTTGAAGTGTGGGGAAAAGAAGGTGCTGCTTGTTGTGACAGATACTGGGGGCAGCATCGTCAAGGCCATGCAGAATTAAAGGCAAGCAGAAGACAACAACGTTTCTCAGAATCAACCAAGAGGTGCTGGAGAGATGCAAGAGGAATTGTGGATGGAGTGAGACACAGAGTCTGACAAAACTGGAGCTCTTGGTGAGTGAACAGATGCACTGTTGAAAAATTTTTTTTTACTTATATAAACAGTTGCACTAATAAAAAGAATTTCCAGATATAATATCCGATTTCCCTATCGACTTTTCTGATGCATAAGAATAGACAGAGAACAAATCCAAATTCCTTTCATTTACTGCAACTATGTACAGACTACAGATGCCTATACACTGCAGAAAGGCTGGAAATACTTTGCCTTGCAAAAGTATTTATGCCCCTTGAACCTTTCCACATTTTGTCACATTACAACCACAAACTTAAATGTATTTTATTGGGATTTCATGTGATAGCCCAACACAAAGTAGCGCATAATTGTGAAGTGGAAGGAAAATGATACATGGTGTTCAAAATGTTATACAAATAAAAATCTGAAAAGTGTGGCGTGCATTAGTATTCAGCCCCTGTACAAGAGACCCATGGTGAGAGAATCTGTCCAGAGGACAACTACTAGACAAACTCCATCCATTGTTGAAAGAAAGCCATAAAAAGTCCTGTTTGTAGTTTGCCACAAGCCATGTAAGGGACACAGCAAACATGTGGAAGAAGGTGCTCTGGTCAGATGAGACCAAAATTAAACTTTTTGTCCTACATGCAAAACGCTATGTGTGGCGTAAACCTAACACTGTACATCAACCTGAACACACCATCCCCACCGTGGAACATGGTGGTGGCAGCATCTTGCTGTGGGGATGCTTTTCTTCAGCAGGGACAGGGAAGCTGGTCAGAGTTCATGGGAAGATGGCTGGAGCTAAATACAGGGCAATCCTGGAAGAAAACCTGTTAGAGGCAGCCAAAGACTTGAGACTGTACGTTTCAGATTTTTATTTGTAAAAAGATTTTGAACACCATGTATCATTTTTTACTTCCACTTCACAATTATACACTACTTTGTGTTGGTCTATCACATAAAATTCCAATAAAATACATTTAAGTATGTGGTTGTCATGCGACAAAATGTGGAAAGGTTCAAGGGGTATGAATACTTTTGCAAGGCACTGTAGTACCTGATAATACCTATTAGAGGCTGGCTATGTTTATGCAGCAAGCTTCCCCAACCCTTTTTTCTTTTTAAAGTAAAAGTAGAAAACTCTAATGCTAAACTAACCCATGCATGTCTTTATTCTGTGGGAGGAAGCCAGAGTACCTGAAGAGAACCCATGCAAGCATGATGAGAACATGCCATCTCCTATTATTTATTTTATTTTATTTTCAGTCATAATATTAAACTATGTGGTTCACAGTATTAACAAATAAAATGCATTAAAACAGGTATTCTTACATAAAAGCCCTGCAGTATAACCTAGAATTAGGTATAGCTGATTTTAAGAATTAGTTTTTATTAAATCAAATACACACCTCAAGTGGAATTATGCTCATCCAAGTGACTTGTTTAGTCTTGAGACTGAAGAAGTCAGTTGGATGAGTGTCGAGTGATAGCTAGTCACTCTCACAAGTGCTGCCATGTCTGCTCAACTTTGATGCACAACTGCTGACAAGTCCTTTTAGGAGTCAGTTAGCTCAAGTACTGCTGACGTCTTTGAGATAACAGTTTGCTCTCATTCTGATTCCACACAATTTGATGCTAAACCAGCAGGAGCCTGTCTGTTGGACCCAAGTGTTTCACTGACTCTTCAGTCACCAGATACAGTGTTGCTGATTAGAGCAACACAGTCCTTTGTGCAGAACCTGGTAGCTCAGTATAACCCAGCTACCACTTCTCAGGATGATGTTATCACTGCAAGGGCCACTGGAACTCTACTAGTCCATCCTACTGTCCTTCAGAAATACTGTTTCCTTGCATCTTGTATAAAGTAATTAAAGTTAAATTAATCTAAGTTAGCTTTGAGCTGGCTCATCTAAATGATTCTACACTACCTGTGTTGCAGCTCCAAAGCAGTACTGCTGTAGTTGTGTCTACTGAATTTTTCTTAATGGCACAAACACACTGACTGACATATATTTTTTATTGTTGTCTTTTATGGACAACAATCATCTGTCCTAAATTAATACATTTTTAAAATGGTATGATGCTTTTCTGAGATTTTGTTACTCAAAACCTTTTCTGTCCTTTTTCAATATCGCCCCTGACATGTACAGCTGTGTTCAGAAGTTTACATGCAGTCATCATGGGCATGAATGTCATGGTAATTTTGGGCTTTTGGTCCAGCTGTACCAAACAACTGTATCCCATATTACAAAAAGTACCAAAACTAACACTGAAACTAATAAAAATGAAATTAAAAATAAGCATTTCAAAAACTAAAACTAGCAAACACATGTTAAAAACAAATTAAAACCAAACTAGAATTAAAAATTAAACAAAAATAAAAACTAATGAAAAATGCAAAACTATTATAACCTTGCAAATAAAGACTGAAAACTGAAATGGAGAGCATTATTAACAGCATATTCCAACAGTGTAAAAACAGTGCAATAAACAAGGACAGTATACCTGCACAAAAGATACCAGGAACCAAACTGCATAAAATCACACTGCGCACTTTGTTATTTTTCTTGATGTCCTCCACAGCCTCAAACATCTGAAAGAAAAAAAGTTTTTACAACAAAAAAAATTATGTAATGTCTCCCAAGGTGTGACATATTATAATAGCTAAAAATAAAAATAATATAATAATTTGGAGCACAGTTCAAGATAAACTCACACTTCAGAAATGGTAAGAGTTCAGAAACAGACTTGAGCTCTTAAATATCTACTGAGTTTTACCACTCAGTAGATATTTAAGAGCTCAGTTCTATTTTTCCTGATACTGGGTTATCTGAGGAGTTACAAACATCTTGAGCAGCTTAGTCATATTAAGTTGGTGACAGGCAAGCATGCTCTCCTTCCAAATCTTAAAGGCATGTCATTTTAAACTGTACATCAAGCAAGTTGATTGGTTAATAAAAGCTGCGCGTCGAGGAGATTCAAAAATGAAAAAAAAAAAAAAATCTATTGTATTGGTAAATGTACTCTTTTTGAGTACCTTAATCAATTTTACACTACAAGCCACATTCACCCATTCACATACAGACACACTCACACACAAACACCAAAAAAAAAAATCCCACTTCCTGAACCACAGCTACACTACTGTACACTACTACATAAAGTATAAAATAAGTAGCCATGCTCTCTGAGTGACCTAAGCACAAAGAAGTCTATGTGCAGTGCAGAATTCCAGCTTAACATTACCAATCGTTCACTTGGTCATAAATTTAAAAAGAGCACAGCAATACATACCATTTTGACAAGATTTTTGCTTATAGCATTTTTGGCTTTTGGTCGATTTATCCCAACGACGACAATACCTGAAAGACAGGTATAACATCTGCTGACTGACCATGCCACACACGTTTACCATGATGTCATCACAAGAGACAAAACAAAACTGCAAAAAATGTAAATGGTGTGCCACAGGTGTATATAGGATGGACTATATGTGATTAGTATACTGGGAAGCACTTTATAATATGGCTCACAACTAAGGATGAAATGGAATTTCTATGCGTTTTATCTGAAATTACGATGAAATTATATTTACTTACAAATACTTACAGTAATACATTAGAATATAGGAGTAACAATTCAAGTTTTTATGGGAAAGAAGAAATAATTGTAAGTAATTAACTAAGTAATTAATTAAGCAAATTGATTGGTTGATAAAAATTGTCCTCTTATATTACATATATTACATATTCATAGCTAATAAGAATAGTTTATTGTTAATTTTGTTGTATTCAATTTTGGAATTATTCTATTAGAGTCTTTCTTCATTCATGTTAATCCAATTTTTTGTGCTTTTCTTACAGTCCTTTTGAAAGTTCTGACTGATGGATCAACAGTGTTTGTAAAAGAAAAAAATCAAGTTTGACTTGGCGCCATCATTATAAGACCACATGGCCCTATGCCCTGCAGTGTTTGCTGGAGTTCATTTTTTCTTCTAAGTAGGAAAGTAACATTTTTATATGTAATATAAGAGGATAATTGAATAGTGGAACATCCACGATGCACACTAATATAGTGCATAATAAAAATGTAATTAAATAAATTTTAAAAAAAGTTAGAATGTAAAAATGTTAAACCATTACATAATACAGCCTGTGCCCCTAAAAGTACAGCCTATTTACAGAGTAAGATGGTGAAATTTGGTTTGTTTTTCTGATGAATTACCAGATGATATGCACTACTTAAAACTACTTACAGTATAATTTGTGTCTCCTTTCCTGTAAAATACCCAGAAGTCAGGCACTACTTAAAATCACTTATACTATAGTAATTTCTTCTTTCCTATAAAAACTTGAATCATTACCTCTTGTTCTAGTGTATTTACTGGTTAGTATTTGTAGGTAAATACAATTACATTTTAATTTCAAATAAAATACATTGAAATTCCATTTCATTCTAGAGGAAATACACCTTTAGTCACGGGCCATAGTATAAAGTGCTACCCGTATAGTGTTTTTGCAGTTAGTGTACTAGAAAGAACATAGCAGAATGTTTTTACAAACAGGACATCATACAATATTTTATTAGAGTAAGACATCGATCGAACTGGTACTTCGGTTTAAAAATGTTAGTGGGTTTTGGTCCTCTGAAGTGTTCCTTAAAATATTGATCAATATTTTGGGGGTTACATTTGTGCCAAAATTATGTTCACATACTCACTGTCTATGCTGAATAAATATGTGACAAAATATGTCTGTTTTTTTTCCAGCTTTGAATTCTACTTCAGTTTTGACAAAACCTGATTTTACAGATTTTGTATGTCAAAACAACATTCAGGACTACATGCAACACAAAATATTTCAAATATTACATTAGTACAACATGCAGAAACATCAGCATGACATTTATACAGTGAGACAATACATTCAAATGATACATGAAGACAACATGCAGAGCAACACAGCCAAATGACAGGAAGTGCAAAAAGACAACTTAAGTTGCATTGACATATCAAATTTTTGTCAGGTGAGAAACAGACATAAACAATGTTTGCCAAAATAGTTTGTCACAATGGAAGTGCAGCTCAAAGTTTTAAAAAAAATCAGACAAATGTTTTGTCACATTTAGCTGACACAGACAGAGGGCTTGTGAACATTGTGTGTAAGTTGCTTTATTTATAATAATAATAATAATAATAATAATAATAATAATAATAATACCACCCACTAGGATTTTTCCACACCAAATTTATTCACTGGCGTTTCAAGTAAAATTTGACTAACTTGAAATTCCCCAAATCAACTATTTAAACGTCACCCACGTTTCCAGTAAACAGTATCAAAACTGTATCCCACTCACCTTAAAAGTAAGGACATTTCAAAGTGATTTTCACCATTTACACCTGCAATTAATTTATTCATATTATTTTTACCTTTGCTACTTTTTGCTAGAGTCTGGCCTGGTATCAAGTTACACAGTGATGTCAACACAACCTCTACTTTGACGGTGGACCGGACGGTCTTTGCGGTCTTTCCCTTTCCGTTTTGACAAATAACAGCTTAGTGCTAACAAACTCGCATTTCAACTGGCGCCGATTTTACTAGGACCTTACCGCTGTCTTCTCCGTCTAGGTATCTGACGCGCAGGTCATCCTTTGAGTCGGAGCTGTAGTGCCGGGTCACGGCGCTTTGGCCGCTGAGGCGAGGACAAGGCAAAATTCTGCTGGACAGAACATACTGTCTGGAGCAGGAGAAGGCAGCTGCTAGCCTCCACGCGCTGTCCCAATCCGCTGTCTGCACGCGGAACGCTTGCCACAGGGTTCTGCATCCCACTAACACCGCCATATTGAAAAGCCGCAGTGCTGTTTGACTTTGAACTTTGAACCCAGTCACGTGCTGAGATCACGTGACTTACTTGTGTGAGGAGAAATGAAAATACTAGGTTTATCCATGTCACACGTCTTGGGCGTGCCCTTGTCCTTTTTATGAATTTGTTGCAAAATACATGAGTAATTTTAAAACTCTGAACATTGAAAACATTAAAGATCATATGAAAAATCATAATAAAACTAGCCTATAGCAGGAGTTCCTCAGTTTACACCGATCGGGCATAACATAATGACCACCTGCCTAATATTGTATTGGTCCCCATTTTGCTGACCATACGCAACAAACTGCAATGCACTGTGTATTCTGACACCTTTCTGTTGGAACCAGCATTAACTTCTTCAGCAATTTGAGCTACAGTAGTTCGTCGGTTGGATCGGACCACACGGGCCAGCCTTCGATCCCTACGTGCATCAGTGAACCTTGGCCGCCCATGACCCTGTCACCGGTTCACAACTGTTCCTTCCTTGGACCACTTTTGATAGATGCTGACCACTGCAGACCGGGAACACCCCACAAGAGCTGCGGTTTTGGAGATGCCATTGTGAGTGGGACGCCTACCCCACACAGATTTCAGTGGCTCTGTTATCAAGTGGAGCTAATTCTGCTTCCAGTGCGGCCACAAGATGGCAGTAATATAAAGGATGGATGCAAACAGAGACGCTTTATGACAGAATGCGGTCTGAGATTAAAGGAGAGAGATCCCTTTACCTTGGTATGTTTTAACTGATGTCTATTTTTAGATTTCACTAGACAAGCACTGCTCGCCTTGCTTGCCCTGACGGAGCACTAAGCCCCAGAGGTAAATGAGCTACATAACATAAACAAATGGTGACATTAAGCCCAGAGAAGACCAGTGACCAGTGAAGAAAACCATATAAAATTCCTCCAAAGTTCAGCTGAAATTGAGGTGGTGAGTTGATGAGGCAGGAGGCTGTTGCAGTCAGTGCTGCTGCAGATGTCTGTCAATACAACAGTCACATTAACTCAATAGAAAAGCTTTGTCCCATCCAGCCCGGGGGTTTGTAGACTTTTGTAGTTTTTTGTTCTTCTTCATGTTGGAAATCGACACAAAACAGGTATCTCTGTTTGTCAGAAAATCACACTATGGAGCATTAAATATTCCTGACCAGGCCTCACGATGTTAAGTCCATAAGTTAAGTCATTATATATATAATGACTTATATATTATATATATATATATATATATATATATATATATATATATATATATAGTCATATATATATGACTTATATATTATATATATATATATATATATATATATATATACACACACACACAGCTCCGGAAAAAATTAAGAGACCACTGCAAAATTATCAGTTTCTCTGGTTTTTCTATTTATAGGTATATGTTTGAGTAAAATGAACATTTTTGTTTTATTCTATAAACTACTGACAACATAACTCCCAAATTCCAAATACAAATATTTTCATTTAGAGCATTTATGTTGTCAGTAGTTTATAGAATAAAACAAAAATGTTCATTTTTCTCAAACATATACCTAGAAATAGAAAAATCAGAGAAACTGATCATTTTGCAGTGGTCTCTTAATTTTTTCCGGAGCTGTATATACACTGTAAATTCCATATATTCCACTTCTGTACCACTGTTTTGCACCATGACACAACAACAAATTCCTCGTTTGTCTACAAACTTGGCAATAAACATAATTCTGATCTGATCTTCTGATCTGATATTTATAGCTTACTCACCTTATTGGCATTTTATCCTCAGTAGTGTCCTGCACTTTCATGTTTGATTTGAAACACCATATGGAGTAGCATTTCTAAATTCATTGTTCGCTTTGCTTATAATGACAGTAAAGCTCTTCAGTTAAATTATTTTGACAAAACCTTGCAAAACCTTATCAACCTGCACAGCCCTGCAAAAAGATGAACATTAAACTAAAACCAAATGATGTTCAGGATATTTGTTGTTTTTGTCTTGCCTTTGTGTGTTTTTAACCTGTTCCCAAACTTTGTGTTAAGTGCAAAGAGTGCCTTTTTCACCATTTGCTGACATGCTTCCAATAAAACACATATTATGCTGTCAACATTTTTTATATTCATAACATAAAATAAACTATAACTTCAGACTAGACTAATCAGTATTTTATAGTGCTTTACGCTACTAGTGCTTTTACCTACATTTTTACTGTTTTTTTGCTCACTCCAAGCTTAACAAAAATCCAGAGACCGGCAGAGTTAACTAACTGAAAATGTGGGGCATTCCTGGGATACTCACAGGCATGGTGGATTAGCTGCTTTTCCTAAACACAAACAGGTGGGCAAAGGACCGAGAGAAACCTCTTTCATCGTGGTGGCATACATTGAAGAAGACGTGTTAGACAACATACTTTATTTTCTGTATTCTGTTAAATTACATGACATCCAACACTCCTGTGTCACCTGATTTGCTTTTTTTTTTTTTTTATTTTTTAAACCTTTGCAACTGTT
>VUQI01000786.1:28868-47098 GCA_015106735.1 Paratilapia polleni | reverse complement strand
TTGTCACCTGATTTTCTTTTTTTTTTTTTTTATTGTTTAAACCATTGGACCTTTAAACTATTTTCTGACTAAGCAACACTGAAAAAGATGAGCACACCTTTACTCAAAGTGTCACAGTTCAGCTGTGTAAGAGGCAGGATGTGGACCCGAACACAGGACTCAGGATTTAAACTAAACTAACAGGGTTTAAACTAAAAGTGAGCATTTAATGCAGATTACCAAGTCCAAAAAATAAACAATATCAAAAATTTACAAATGGGACAAAACCTAAGCCAGGAAACACAGAAACACACAACTATGTGAGACGACATGACAAAGGACAGAGGAGAACTGAGTTAATATGTACACACCTGGGGTAACATGGGGAATACGGAACAGCTGGGCACACAGCTGGAACTAATCAGGGAAGACAAGACAAGGAAGTAAAACTAAATGCCCAGCACAAGAGACACATGACCATCAAAATAAAACAGGAAGTAACCAAAACATGAGAACCCTCACACAGAGAGGGAGACTAAACAGGAGGCAGGAATATATTGAGAATTAAGAGAATGAAATATAAATATAACTAATCATAAACTAGATTACAAAAAGTAGCAAACTAAAACCAAGAAACCCAAAAACTAAACTGGGAATATAATCATAAAGAGGATCAGAAAAATAAACAAGAATACAAAACACAAGGCACTAAGTTAAAGCACAACTCTAAACTAAATAAACTGGATCCAGAACCAGAACCAAAAGATAACCTAAGATTCAAAAGAAACAAGGAATGAAACATTCTCAGAAACCAAAAGGAATATTAAATCCACAAAACCTGACACAAAGTGGCTTTTGTACCTGTCAGTCTAAAGCTATTTATGACTTCCAACAGCTTTTTTTCTCAGCCAGCGTATTTCTTCTTCTTACTTGTTTTTACTCCAAAAATGCGGAAAATTTGAGACTAACAATCGGAAAGTCTGTTAAGGCTAAAGGTGCCCCCTCAGAAACCCCAAAAACACATGGACATACCAGAGTGACAGGACGACCTCAACCTTCCGAATGACTCTCTCTACATTCAAACATCGAGCAAAACCATCAGAAAACTTCACACAGTGTTTTAGACTGACCCGTCTCTGACTGGCATTTAGTTTCTTTTTTTCTTTTCTTTTTTGACTCTCTGTCACCATCACCTGCTCTTTGCGCAATCATTGCGCCGGGGACTTGTCTAACATTATGCGTTAAGAAGTAGATAGACATTGAATGCCTCGGCGAGAGAGAGAGAGGGGAAAGCTTTGTCAGCGCGTCTATGCGCGTCTTTGGGAAGCGCGCTGGTCGCTATGGACCCTGCGGCGGTCTACAGGGGAGCGTGAAAGGGTCGCGCCTCGTGGGTGGATTCTGAGGGGTCTATCACACTCATTCCCGCGTTTATAATATCGCAAGTTTACACCAGGAAAAAAAATACCCTCGTGCTCCAGATGGCCAGTCCAGTGACATCTTTTTAATGAGGCTACGTGTTACATACAGTAATAAGGAACTCACTTTACTTTCTCTGCACTATTTATGAACTTCCCACATCTAAGGAGAATATAATAAATGATATTCAATCCCAGGGGTTCTTTTGGGAATAAGTTGTTTTTTTCAACTGACAATCGTCACTGTGACGCAGCAATTTAATCTGCTTGGATACCGCAGAAATTATTCTCAACAGCATACTGAAGTGCAAAAACAATAACTAATAAATCACAATGAAAGAATTAAAGAATGAAGACATAACTTACCTTTGCAGTACGGGTTATTTAAGATCCGATGATAAAATAAAGCATGAATCACCTGCCAATAAAGCTGAAAGCGCAGTTTGCCTCAGAGCCGCTCGAGCAGCCTGTTTATAATTAACAGAGTTTTGTTTTTTGGGGGGTTTTTTTGTGGTTAGCTAAGAAAAAATAAATAACTAAAGCGATTCCTTTTCTTGTGTGGCAGAAGTGTCTTTCTGTGGGACGGCGTGTAGGTGAGTCCACTGATGTAAACGGCACACAGAGGATCTAAAAGTGTTAAAATAAAACAAATCTGCAAATCTTTTTGCACAATTATCAGTCACTGAACAGAAAACACTGACTCTTCTCTAGAATTATCTCTTATCTGAGCGTTGTGTTTTACAAACACTGATCCAGACATTCAAATTTGTCACTTTGTCACAGAGCTAACTTCTGGTTTCACTGCTCAAACGGTGATTTGTTGCCCGTTGAGTGAGGGGTTTAACCAGTGTCACATAGTGTACACATAAAACTGCATAATGAAATACAGAAAGAAACAAAACTGTAGCAAGAGCAAATAAAGAGGAAGTGGGGTGCAGACATTTCCCAAGATTGCATCTTTTTTATATACTTATAGTGATGAGTGAATTTTTGTCAGATATCTTTTATTGTCATACAAGCTGCTGTTATCGGGCTCACTGCTCTGGTTTCCTCTTTAAAAAAACCCTGATTTTATAAGAGAGCAATACGTTAATCATTCCTAATGTGAAATCACTAAAACGATACTCATAGCTAAGTGTGCTTGTCCCATTTTATCTGGAGCTATAAGGGTGCGGATGAAAAGTCGTCATTGTTTCATCAGCTGTAGCTCCTAAACAGTTAATTCTAATTTTTTGTAAAAACCCTTTTAGTTAAAGCTGGAAGTGTGCACTTCAATCACATCATGATTGTTTGATTTAAAGTCCACTGTGGTGGTATACAGAGGCAAAATTATAAATCTGTGTCACAGTCAAAACTCTTATGAACATGGCTGTGTGTACTATTTCCTTACTGTTAAAATAAAGGCTTTATTAAGTTTATTTAAACTTTATTTAGTAAGATATTTTCATTTAATATGACGTATTTTTCAGATTCTTTTGTTTCATTTTTGGATGACACAAAATGTGTCACTGTAATTTCAATGCTTTAGACAGGTGTGTGTAATGTAGCTGTACTTTCTCATATTAAATACTGCAATCATTATCTATTACTCATTTCTCACATAAAACATATGGTGAGAAATGACATGATATATAAAAAGTTTACAGTTCTGTGAACAGAAAGTAAACAATTCACCACAATCTTGAGGAGCAGGTCTTCTACTGTGTCTTCTATTACATGAAGTTTGAGGAGGAGCTACCAGACTGTTGACTTTGTGTAATTTCTCAAAATCAAAGTGTGAAGTAAGCTTCACGAAAGGACTGAATCTAAATCTAATGCACACGAATGTAACATATGTTTATGTTTTGTAATTGTTCACAAAGAGGCAGAAATAAAGATTTTTTTTGTGTATTTTTATTCATTTCGAGTCTGCAGTCAGTCATTTCAAACACCCATCCACACATTTGATGGCGTTATTGTTATTGTTTTTAGCTAAAATCTTTATTCATAAACACTGATCTGACATGCAGTTAAAAAGCAGCAGGCTACAAAAATGTATTTGATGAAACTTCTTAAATTAATTTCTACTTTATTTTCTGTCCCTGTTTAATTAATCTAGGTGTATTAGTTTGTTTTGATTTATATCATTGTGATTGAAAACAAATATGTAAATATATCTGCTGGTTTCTGGTTCGAGACAGCGGTAAAACTCAAGCTTGTGGCATCTACTACTACAAAAAAAAACTACAATTCCCTTAGCAAGCAGGGACAGGACGTCACCGGAAGTTACCCTTTTACTATAAATGCATTTCCGCGTCCTTTGCGGGTCCTTTCCTGTCTACGGCCTATTGGAAGATGGCGGTGCAAATCTCCAAGAAGAGGAAGGTTAGCGCTGTTTTATCCGTGTTTTACTCACCAACACATCGCATTTCTTTTAAAATGGGGTCACGTTGGTTGGGATATGATCATGTCGTCCCCGTCCCGGTGTCATATGTGCTCGTCCAAATTCAATCCGGGGAGGATTAATCCAGATGCTGCCGGCGCTGCGTCCTCCTCATTTGGCTGGCTAACATGGCTCTGAGCACTGAGGCCGGGGAATAGTTTGAAACAGTTTAAACTGTATGGCTTAAACTGGGCTTTTATGTCCGGTTTAAAACCTAAAGTACAAAAATGATACTGATCATCTATTTTTTAAAGGTTGTTTGTAGCCTAACATGGATTTTCAGAGGAGTTAGCCTCACAGTCGTATTAACGAAGAGCTAGAGAAACAAACTGCCTCCGTAAACCGACTAATTTACTGTGAAATGTGGTTATTAATGAGAAACGTGCAGTTAGAACCATTCGAGTTAGAGTTTGGTAGCTGCAGAGGGACGTGGTTTAGTTTAAAGGGGTTGTGAATGACTGTTGGAGGCATTAAGTTTGAATCTGGTGAGATTTCAAATTAAAACGTGGCATACAACATCCTACGCTTAGATAATGATAGTAAGCAGATTGTACACATTTAAAAACTGTAGATTGATCGTGTTCTGCTTGTTTTGTGTTGCAGCAGTTGGTCTGAATGTGACTGTACTGTATGTAGGAGTAAAGTGTGCCTTACTGCTGTCTCTGCATCCTTGTATTAGTTTAATGTGGCGCATCTGATTAGTTAAAAAATTAAAAGCATCCTTCACATGAGCAGTACACCCATATGAGCAGTATTTTTAGCTTGGAGGTGCTTCTGTTTAAAACTGGCACATTAAATACCCAGTCATTCATTTATTTTCTGTAGACACACTTTATGTTCATTTGTTTAGCAGACATCACAGAAGTGTAGTACTTTTTATTGTACTGCTTGGAGGATGCATGGGCAGTTGGTGCCCGAGTCAGTGCAGTCCCAACAAATTAGAGTGTATGTCGACTTGAATGCAGTGTAACACAAACATAAAGCTGACCCTGTACTCTCCCCGTAGTTCGTCGCAGACGGTATCTTCAAGGCCGAGCTGAACGAGTTCCTGACTCGTGAGCTTGCTGAGGATGGTTACTCCGGTGTGGAGGTGCGTGTGACTCCAACCAGGACTGAAATCATCATCCTGGCCACAAGGTGAGCGGTTGGTAGTTCACCTGCCAAGAAGGTGACCATAATTTACCGTGTGTTTGTGTGTCTCTAAGCATTAAAAGTTGTTACCACTCGACTCGTGGCTCCAGAAGATCTGATTTAGTACCTGAAAAGACTACTTAACAGTCTGTGCATTGTTGCTGTTTTTGGCCACTTTATGGACAAGTCTATTTTAAGCTTGAGTAAATGAAACCCCACATTAAAAGAAATGGTTAAAAAACACAGTCCTGATGGTTTCCCTTTGATGGAAGGCCAAAATGTCTTCGATAGGTGTTTTTAATATGCAGGGCGAGCCTTGCTGTTGCATTATTAACATTAATACATTCTATGTTACCTGACTGTGGTACTGGAACAGGACTGAGCTTTGTGCCGGATGCTGTGGAAAGCTGTAGGAATTTTTTTTCCCATGTAGTTTAAACATCTCTCACCATCTTTAGGACCCAGAACGTTCTTGGAGAGAAGGGTCGTCGGATCAGAGAGCTGACCGCTGTGGTCCAGAAGAGGTTTGGCTTCCCCGAGGGCAGTGTGGAGGTAAGAAGACCAAAAATAAAAAAGACTAATTACAGTGTTTTAAACACACCTTTTGTTGTATTTTAATATAGATTTCAGGATGGTTTTCAGATTTGAGTAAAACAAATCTTTATTTGCTTGTTAGCAGCAAAAATACAACACAGAATTTTAAACTTTTTTTTAGGGTTTCTGTTTTTCCTTTACTTGAAATAACACTTTGCTCAGCCAGCCAATAACACTTTACATCATCCTGTTAGGAACACAGTGAATACCTTTGCAGAGGCTTTGTCACATTTCCCTTCAGTGATGATACGATGACGAGACAGACCAGGACTCGGCCTGGCTCTGCTGGTCACTGGTTCAGGTCCACGTTCTGTGGTTCTGCTCCAATACCTCAGAGCAGGAAGTCCTGTCCACATGAAGACACAGAGGCATTTGTCTGAGAAGGGCAGAGGCATCAGGACTGTACTGTAGACAAAGTGAATCCCACTGTTCTCTCTGAAAGCAGGAAGCGTGTGCAGTCCAGGATCACACACTAGTAGTACCCTGGTTTTAGGTTTGAGCCTAATGTGCAGCGTTTCATTGGTAGTACGTTGGACTGAACTGTCCTTCCTCTTTCTTCTAGCTGTATGCTGAGAAGGTTGCCACTCGTGGTCTGTGTGCCATCGCTCAGGCGGAGTCTCTTCGCTATAAGCTGCTGGGAGGCCTGGCTGTGCGTAGGTAAGCTGTGCGGTGATGTTGTAATGAGCCACAATTTGGTACCCACCTGGATTTTTTTTTTTTAAGGAAAAATTGTGAAATCAACTCTCAAGATTGGTTCATGCACAAAAATTTAACGATTGTCCAGTTCATCCTCTAATGAATGACTTTCAAACATTACAGCTTTCACCAGATTAGCATGATTTAAATGGGCAATAATGGCTCCACGAGGCTAACTTACAAAAGCAGTAATACAAGGGCACATCTCTAATCAGTATCTCACATACTACACATTACAGAAAAAATTTCTCAACCTTTATGTTTCCACAAATGCTCTTTACGTGAACACAAAACATGCTCTTAATAAAAATGTTTTAAATTAAAAGCTCAAACTCTAAAGCCCGTACGGTTAGCCGCAGGTGAAGCAGTCCCTTTTGTCATGGCGGGCCTCATTTATCTTGAGCGCAGACAAACCAGGATTGCTGTGCTTCACTTTTAAAATGTCTGTTAGGAACGTAATGAGAGCTCAGTGACATTGGCAGCAGTTTGGGAAGTACTGCAATACAAAACTTTCTAAAGAAATGAGTTTAGTTTGCCAACAGTTCCCTGCTTTATTCTAGTTTCACTATTAATAATAATCATCTTCTGTGTATTTTAGGTCATTCCTTTACAGCAGAAAAATAATAGTCATCATTATTCATCCTAATATAATATCCTAAGCTGCAGTTACATCTCTGTCCACAGTTTAATTCTGTTCGGTTGTTTTGCTGGTCGTACGTTTTAATTCCAAAGAATCAGAGTTGTGAGGGGAGTGCGAGGTTCTGTTGTGAGGCCTTTAAAGTCATTTGAGAGCTTAAGCTCTAAAACAGCAAGGACTTGGGAATCCTCGGTTTGAGATTCTTGATACTAAAAACATGAAGCAAAGAGACTTAATTTGTTTCTGCCCATCTTACCACGATGAACCGAACTGGATCTGTAAAGTGTGAAATTAGGTTCAGTGTGTGACTCAGAAGAGTAAACATGAAAAATTCATGGCAACAGAAGGGTTATATAGAGTTCACAATAAAAACTATCCCTGTGTTTACTTTGAGGGTGAAGTTTGTCCAGTGTTCCAGTTTCTGTCCCTTCAGTGATGATACGATGACGAGTCGGAACAGGGCTCAGTCTGGTTCTGGTGGTCGCTGGTTCAGATTCACGTTCTGTGGTTCTGCTCCAGTTCCTCAGAGCAGCGAGTCCTTTTCGGTTGAAGACATCGAGGCATTTGTCTGAGAAGGGTTTTAGCACACAAAGACACTGGTGCTTTTGCAGAGCCACTCCCTCCTTGGTGCCTTTGAAGAACCGGTCATTTTATAGTGTAAAGAACCAACCAAGAAAGAAGTTTCTGCCTCTGCAGACTTCAGAGGAACAGGGCAGAGCAGTAGAGAAGTTACTTGGATCAGTCAGTAAAGTGTGAAATTAAATGAACAGATTATGCAACAATTTCTAGTCTCAAAATATATGTATTCTCTTGTTTCTACTGGCACCTGGTAGGATGCAAGAAGCTACTACTGCCACATGGTGGCAGTAATGTGTACAAGCTGTTTGCCAGCCACCATAAAAAGACAAAAGTAGAAGCAGCTCACACTGTTACTTTGCACAAACGACCGGGCCTTGGACCGGTAAAGTGTGCTGATGAGATGCTGCTGAATAAACGGGAGAAACATGCAGAGCTCAGTACAGCTTTCAGAAAGTCTTTGTGTGGAACTCCTTCAAAACATAAATGAAAATGGGTCCTGTGCAAACTCTGCAAGGACAAGCCAGAAAGTCACCAGTCTGCCACAACTGTGCACTGTGATTTAGAGCGGTGTGAGGTGGTGGGTGATCTTCAAAGGCTAATCAAATATCATGTAGTATTTCTGCTTGAAATGTCCATCCCTAATGAATAGAGGCTTTAATGAAACGGATTCTCATCGATCATGCAGATGCAGGAGGCGTCTCGTGCACATGGCATGGTTCTTTTGCTGTTTTGTGTTTGGAATAAGGCTTAAAAGGGACCTTTGTCTGAACCCCAGGGTTCCTCTACTTTTAAAAAAACTAATCCAGCAATTTCACTCCCCATGTCTGAAAAGGGCTTCATGGCAATGTAATTGGCGTGACAGGGTGCCATACAGAAAACTCCAACAGACTAACCAAATTCTGCCTGTAATGAGTAGCTAACACTGTTTTTACCCCTCTCCTCTTTCAGGGCTTGCTATGGTGTTCTGAGGTTCATCATGGAGAGCGGCGCCAAGGGTTGTGAGGTCGTGGTGTCCGGCAAGCTGAGGGGTCAGAGGGCCAAGTCCATGAAGTTTGTGGACGGCCTGATGATCCACAGCGGAGACCCCGTCAACTACTACGTCGACACAGCTGTCCGCCACGTCCTGCTAAGGCAGGGTGAGTAAAGCTCAGCATCATGAAACCAAACCACATCATGCTTTACTGTTTGGACACGTTTTCATTCTGCCTCGCTGCATCATCACTTTGGGTTTTGGTGGTACTGATGTGTGTTTATTGATGTTCCCTCAGGTGTGCTGGGCATCAAGGTGAAGATCATGCTGCCCTGGGATCCCAGCGGTAAGATTGGCCCCAAGAAGCCCCTGCCTGACCACGTCAGCATTGTGGAGCCCAAGGAGGAGACCCTGCCCACCACACCCATGTCTGAGCAGAAGGGGGCCAAGCCAGAGGTGCCCGTCATGCCCCAGGGAGCACCTGGACCCACTGCATAAGAGGGTAAGAGGCAGGAGGGTTATTTTTAACTACCAGAGGGACTTCACTGGGGTGTATACCGATAGTAGCGAATTATAGTTGCCTCTGCCAAGGAGGTTATGGGATTGGTTCAGTTTTAGTAATCCTGCTTAGAAATGAAGAAAGTTATGGATCTGCACTAAAATCTTTTACCACAGGTGGGGCTTGGCCCAGTTTAAGTGATTAACTTTAAGAGTCATTCAGGATCTAGATGCAGGAGAATTTACCATTGTGAGATAGGAGAAAGTTGGACGTTTCACATCATATCTTCATAAATACAGATAGAAATAAGACATTATCTTAATGTTCTCAAGAAAATATCACAAACTAATCCAGATCCAAGGATTTAATCCATTTGTGGTCCTCAGTCAGCTCCAGTTTCTGTCCCTTCAGTGATGATAGATGACGAGTCGGAACAGGACTCAGTCTGGTTCTGGTGGTCGCTGGTTCAGATTCACGTTCTGTGGTTCTGCTCCGGTTCCTCAGAGCAGCGAGTCCTTTTCGGGTGAAGACATCGAGGCATTTGTCTGAGAAGGGTTTTAGCACACAAAGATACTGTGGTGCTTTTGCAGAGCCACTCCCCCCTTGGTGCCTTTGAAGAACCGGTCATTTTATA
Organism: Paratilapia polleni; assembly: GCA_015106735.1. Lineage (NCBI taxonomy): Eukaryota > Metazoa > Chordata > Actinopteri > Cichliformes > Cichlidae > Paratilapia > Paratilapia polleni. The sequence goes on along the minus strand of VUQI01000786.1, from coordinate 37,542 downwards.
GCGTCACAGGGAAACGTTGGAGTCATTTCTGTGGACTGAAAATCTTGAACAGAATCTTTTAGGCTCCATCTGTACCCAGAAGCACTGATGTCAACAGTTTCAGCTTAGTCCCAAAAACTGTGTGGTGCTGACACCTGGCACTGTGGTGTTGGAAAGTGGGTCCAAGTTACCTCTTTGCAAACAGCTGCCATTAACAGCCAGACTGAAGCAGGGTCTTTCTGCTCTCTTTTCTTTGTTTTTAACGTATTTCACTGATTGCCAGAAGTTTTAACATAACACTGTTTGAACGTGAAATGGCTATAAATCAAGTTACTAGTTTTAGCTTTAAGTGGAACTGAAATCTGAACCTGTTTATTAGATGTGTGAGGAAATTTCAGAATGGTTCAGCTGTGAAGGGCGTTCCTATTTACTGATTACTAATATTTGTCTAATCTACAATACTGTTGACACAAATTAAAAGCCATATTTTGGAGCACAGAATTGTTTACTGAGTTGTCTGATACTGAGTTTAATTCCTTCTTTTGCTCTTTCACAGGTTTTCAGTCGTCACACCGGATGGAAGCGAAACTCTGTGATTTTTGTGTACAAAAACAATAAAATCTGGAAAATACAACTAAAACGATGAGTGTGGGTTTATTGAACAGACTGTAGTGTTCAAACTGAGCAAAAGTTGGTTCACTATTTGCTCAAATCAGTCTCATCTTGAAGCATTTCAAGGCAAAAGACTTCTGACACAAAGCACAATGAAGTCTCACAAATGAAATACACTGTACTCAGAAACTGGCAAATAAAGAGTTAAACTTTCTCTGGTGCCCCTGTTGTTGGTGTCCACACTTTACATGTAAAGAAAGGAAAAAAAATAGCACTTTATACATGCTGTTTTATGGTTAATAAAACTTTAATTTGATTACATTTGGGGTACAAAATCGGTTCTCAAACTGTGGTGCAGGCCCCACTGGTGGGACACAGATAATCAAGTGAAAAATATGATGTGAAATCATTTTTGGTGGTTAACTTTTAAGTAAATTAATTTGGATCTGTTTTATTGATGATTGATAAAGATTGTGGGGGGTAAACTCAGCTCCTGAAGTGGGCACTGGAGAACACATGGCCTTCAAAACTTTAATACAAACTAAACTAAAATGTGCTTCAGCTGCAGACAAGTGTGGAAACTAACAGTACAAAACTCATTTTAATAGGTTCAGAAAGTGCAATGTGTTGGAAATGAGAGTAATTTTCTGTAACTGTGTAAAAGTGACTCAAGCTTGAGTATAATCTGCATCCAAAGACCATATTCTGTACGTGAGTGAAGGACTGCATGCACATGCTGTGTGACTTCTGAAGGTAAGATGTGTCACTCTGTTGCCATCACCTGTGTGTGACAGACTACAGGAAAAGCTTTCACGGGAAGGTTTATAGAGCTACTACAGAATTAAAAAAAACAAATCTAACAAATGTACAGTTTTAAAACACAAAATTAACTTCAAGTAAATTGCATGAAATATTAAAAATAATAATTACTGATCTGTGCAGGTACTTTTTAGCCCTAAGCATTGGTGAAAGATTTTGCCGCAGAGTGATCCATCTTCCCGGCACTAACGCCGCAGGTCCGGGTTAGGCCACGCCCCCTGGCTGCTACCTGTTGAGAAATGTAAAAAGTGAACTTCCAGCTCCCACCTGGACCATCACAGAGGTAAAGATGAGTCTGCCGGACTACAAATCATCAGAAAAACAGCCTTCATCCGCGGCTCCGGTAAGAAAGCAGCCGGTTTAATGCGATCGTTTGGATGTTTGGTGGAGCTGCAGGAGATCCGCCACCTGCTCAGGGGCTGAACAGGTGGATGCAGGCGCAGCTAGACAGCGCCGTGGACAACAAACTTTAACATTTTCCGGCAGAAATCAGACATTTTCCCCGCAGATGTTTTCTGCGTTGCTATTTGTGTCCATTTTAAGATCTAAAAGAGTTTGTGAGACGGTTTAAAGGCCGCTCAGATTCACACGAATTTAAGATCTAACTTCGAGGAAGTTTTGTCTCAGAAACTTTCCCAAGACCGAAGTAAAACAGTGTCGCCTGTTGGAAGATTAATGGTATCCCTTGAACCCCTCTTTACATTTAAAGGTGCGCATTGGGGCCAACAGAAGTGGTGGGATTTAACTAATTTACTCAAGTACTGCTGTACTTTCAGCTTTGAAGTACTCACACTGGGAATGTTGTTATTTTCTACTCTTACACTTATTTGGCAGCTACAGTTGGTTCCTTTTGAGACAAATGACCAGTTAATGCAAAGCAGTGCCCTGTTACAGACGACAGCTGCCGCTGATCATCAAATTATAGATTACTGGGCTGCAGAGGCGATATTTTGGTCTGAATACTACAGGCATTTTACACTTTTACTAAAGTGAGCAATGAGAATATTTATAGAGAACATTTCTGAGTTCACAGCACAAACACTCTTGTTTGTGTCCCTTAGTTTGATTTTAATGCCTCTTTCTAAACTTTAAACTACAGTACAGACTTTTCCAGTACAGTATCAGAAAAATGTACCTTAAGTATCACAAGTAAAAGCAGTAAAAAGTGCACAGTGACTCATGTTGTATCAGACTGTGATGCATCATTGTGTAAGCAGCAGCTGTTGGTGGTAAAGCTGAGTTTACACTCTGGGTTATTTCTCAGCTCACAGTGGGCCTGTGGGGGTGAATATGAATGTAAGGAGAAATCTGCATTTTCCTGATGAACAAAAACGTGTTCATCTGAGTAAAAAGAGCCCCCAGTTATTGCACATATTTAGTAAAAGTTTAGTTTCAACCCAGGAGTCAGGATCCTGCTAAAGGTAAATCTATGAAATCATGAGGGGAATATATTAGGCATAAATGAGGAGAAAAAGAAAAAGAAATTAAATACTTTTAACACCGAGGCCACAAGCATGCCAGCTTTTTTTTTTTGTCTTTTATTGGATTTCTAAGAGGACACAAGCCATAAAAAACTTGGAAACCTCATCAAGTTCTTTTTTTTCATTTCCACACATACTTGCATAAAGACTAAATGTCATTTGTTGTGAACCACAGTAACCTAGGACATTTAAGCAGAGTACGTGGAGCCATTAAAATAATTAAACTTAAAAAACGAAGAGACGGTAGTTTGATATTTGGTCGTTTTTTGTCTAATTTTATTTTTTATGTGTAAAAGTCAGACTTTTTTTATATATGAAATCTTCATCTGAAAAGTCAGTCACTGATGTAGTGGAGTAAAATATATACTTCCCTAAGCTGTAGGTGGGTGAAAAATATAATATCTTTAAAATGCATACTGTTCCCATCAACTATGGATTTTTTATGGATATAAAGAATTTATAAAAAGAGTTATGACAAAACTTCTCGTAATTTTAATATTAGTCCGGCTGCTCTGACTGGCTGTTTCAGTGTTGGCGTTCATCACAGATTTTCTGACAGACTGCTGAGGCATGTGGTCTTATCTGCCTGTGCAAATCATTAGGCAGGTGATTCATGCTGCGTGACGCCCTTCCTGAGCCACTGGGCACACAGGTGGGCGTTCAGGTAACCAGTGTGCCGGTTTATTTAGCTGTCTCAAAATGCAAAATCACTGTAACTGAATAAAAGATAAAAATAAATTAAAATGCTCATTACAAGTTCCCCAAATCCTAAAAACCAAACTAAATCAAGACTATTGATTTCAGAAAATCGCATGCCTAAAAAACATGTTAAACTCAATAAGAATCCGAACTGTGCAGTTGAGACTTCATCTTGACATGCAGCTCATGTAGATTCTCCTTTTCTGGTTTCTGCTTGACTTCAGCTTAAGCTGCAAATCAAATCCATGTTGTCAGGAATGGTCATTTCTTCCACAGGCCATCAGAGCAGTTAAACAACATTCAAACAGCCTGCGAAGCAACAGCGCACAAGCTCCAGAGAGACAGGCGGAGGGCAAACTGAGAGAACTGATTCATAAAGATGAATTTGGGTTATCTGCAGGAGAATTCTGTTAAGTGGTGGAACCAAACATAGTACATTTACTGAAGTACATTTTAATGTACTTTTACTTAAAGTATTTGTGTTATGTTGCTTTCTACTTCTATTCCACCATATTTTGACTGCAAAAATCATACTTATACTAAACATGATTTATTTTAAGGCTGTAGTTCATTATTATTTTGGAGATTTTACTGTATAAATCTACTCATAAATCATGCAGTATTATTAAAGCATCCCAGCCAAATATAAAGTCATTAAAATCATCTTCAGCTACAACATTAAAGAGAGATACACAATGAATCACTAGTTATGATCCTGTAATGTCATGTATTTGATTCTTCATAAAGAGTACTTTCACTTTAGATACTTTAAATATATTTTGATGCTAAACTTTTGTACTATTAGGCTAGTTAGGTAGCATTATGACTTTGATTTAAAAAGACTAAATGCTTGTTTTGCCACTTTGCAGAGCAGTTATTCAGTAAAAACGGTGTTTAAACTCTCGTGCAGCCACTTTTCATCTGCATATGAGCCTGAAAATCATGCCCAGTGTTTTAAATACTTCACTCTGTCACCCAACATTTAAAAAAAAAAAACTTGAGAAGATGTTAGAAGCCAAGAAACTACAAATAAGAGAGTAGCTTGCCTGCAGGAGGCTGTTCAACTCGTTCAGCACCATCAAGCAGAGCACAGTTGCTAAAAATCAGTTTAAGAAAAAAAATGTAATTGGACAATTGATTCGTTTTTTTCTTTCTGTCTGGGTCCAGTTCAGTTTAGGAATTTCTCACAAAAATGACCATAATTCATGTACTTAATTAATAAATTAACTCCCCAAGTTGATTTAAATGTGCTATTAAAAAGCTCTTAATTGTTTATAAGTGTATGATTTAATTTGGTGGACTCTGCAGAAATCTAGATCTTGCTTATCTTTTTCCTCAGAACTTTCATGTTGTGCAGTTAAATGTTGGAGGTCACCTGTACACCACCACTCTGAGCACGCTCAGGAAACACCCCAACTCCAAGCTGGCGGAGCTCTTCAGCGGACCGCCCAAACTACGCACTGACGCACAGGGACATTACTTCATCGACCGCGATGGGTCGCACTTTGGAGCCGTCCTGGAGTTCCTGAGATCAGAGCAACTGCCCACGGAGAACATCCCAGAGGTCAGAGTTATCACGATGTGGCTTCAAAGAGGACCTGTTCTGCTCATTTACAGCTCCATGTGTTTAAAATAAAATCCTTATTTGCCTTTACTGGGCCTGGGTGCAGCTCCTCAGTTCATCCAGTCTGACAGGAGCTGTGTTAGCTCCTCCTCCTTTTAATTAAGCTTTCGTCTAATTGGCTTCCCCTGCAAACAACATGTTTGACTGGGATGACCATATTAGGAATATCCTCACACTGATATCATGCAGACCCAAGCTTACAAAAACACAGAAATTAGTGTTTAAAGAGTTATTGCCTGTACATACACTGATTTGAAACTTTGGTCATGTTTATTATAAGCATCCACCATCATAAGAGTATATACAATACTCAAACAGGAAAATCATAATAGGTCCCCTTTAAATGAGTCCTTACTGACAGTTTACTGGTATTTAAACTGTGAATATTAAAAGAGGACTACATCTGTTAATTCAGAATCAGGTGATTTGTCTTGAAATGTATTTAAAGTTTGTAATCACTGTGTTACCTGTGTGTGAGTTTCTGCAGGTTCATAAGGAGGCAGTCCACTACAACATCAAACCGCTGATCAAACGCTTGGAGGAGACTCCTCAGCTGTTTGGAGAGCTGGTGGGAAGGCAGCAGTTCCTCTCCAGAGTCCCGCACTACAAGGAAAACATCGAGGTCAGCTGCACTCACCCCAATAAACGATGACTGTTTCCAGAGCACTCTAATATAGGAATTCATAGCAGTCTGCAGCTTTTAATGCTGCGTTACAAGCTGGGGATCCACAACCATCATTTACCCTTTTTGTGCTGTTGTAGTGTTTCCTCTTGGCTGTTGCAGACAAAAAGACGAGACTAAAAGATGTTTTCTGCGACCAATCACAAGCTTAGATTTCTTTTCCCGTGAAAGTGATAACATTTATTTTAAATGACAATTTTTTGTGTTGCATCACATTCAGATTTGCAGAATAGTTTTCAGCCGTTATGAACGACCTTATTTCATTTGTCCTCCAGGTTCTGATTCGTATCGCCAGAGCCGAGGCCATCGCCACACGCCACTCCACCATCATCATCTGCGTGCTGAGGACGGAGGAGGATTTGGGTTTCTATGATAACGCCATTAACAGCCTGGAGGCAGATAAGGAGTCGGTGGTGACGTTCGGGCCATGGAAGGCCGCCCCGCTGGTCAAAGACCTGCTAGACTGTGTAAAGATGGACATTGAGAGTCAGGGCTACAGGGTGAGCATCCAGCCTCACGTCGTGGAGAAGAGCTTCCTGTCCAGGAGCTATGACTACTTCTATGAACTCACGTTCACCTGGTGGTGATGACACGGCTGCTTGTCCCAGAACAAAACTCGAAACTGTGCACACTCTTTCTAAAACGTTAACAGACGGCATTTCCAATTTTTTTTCTTTTTTTCCAAATATATTTCATGCTAAAAAAAATCTTGCTTGTGAACATTTTAGACACAAGGGGTCAGTAAAGCATCTGTATATTATCAGTTTCATTAATTATTAATTTCACTGATTATATTGAAAGATGGAAAAGACGGATGTAGCTTCTGACCAGTGAAACCAATGTGGAAGTGCATCATTTTCTAGTAGCCACCAGGGGGCGACTTCTCTGGTTTCAGGAGAAGTCCAGCTGTATAGAAGTCTGAGAGAAGAACTGATTGGATCCCTTCATCTGTGACGTCAGTAAACACTTTCCTGAAGAGTTTGGGGTCTTACTCGCTAGTTTTTAACTTTTAGCCAGGCCTGCTTTGTGATTTACAAGTTGCTACCTCCATTTCTCACTCAGATCCACCCCTCTCTTTTTTTTCAATATTGGTGTTTTCAAAACGCTAAAACACTCAGCTCAAGGCTTCACAGCGGGACCCCACTAACGAGTGGGTGACGTTACATTGTGGCTACGTCCATCTTTTATATACAGTCTGTGGGTTTAACGGGTTCCAAACAAAGATCTCTTATCTTCTAGTTCATTTTAGCTGCTTATGAACGTGAATGTTGTTTCACATTCAATTAAAATAAACACCTGACGACACTATTATGAAATCCTTTCTTTTCCACTCACGGGTCTCACTAGTAGTTTGTTTCATTAGACACCTTTCGTGCGCTTAACCACAGTCGACCACCTGTAAGACGTGATTTAATTCAGGCGTGTTGGGATCACATCGGGCTCCACGCATATGAAACTCATCCTAGTATCCTATATTGTAGCACGTCCCTTTTTGGAATAAAATTTGATGCACGTAAATGCTTCAACAAATCAACAAAACTTCGACAAATTGCCAAACTGTTACACCATTTAGTCAAGCAAAAGAAATTCTGAAATTAGTTTTTCACATATTTCTTAAAAGCCTGATTATGATATCTCAATGGTTGTGGGAAATTTCCATTTAAAAAATGTAAACGTGAAAGATCTTTGACCATGTAGTGTAAATGTACCATACAGCTTTGATTTTTAGAGTGAAAATAGATGCACATAAAAATCACGCAAATCACAGCTTTTGTCATTCAAACTTTTTTGCATTTTCAATTTTTCGGACAAAAAATGAACCCAAATTCTGCAGACAGAACAAGGTTACAACAAATTACTTTTAACACCTTTCACGGTCTGATCAAAAAACAAAAACACATCAGCACAGCACCTGTTTCATGTGAATCATAAAGTGACACATAGATCAGAGAAGATGGCGAGAGAAGTCCCCGTCCTACTCAAAACAAAGAGAGCCATCATTTATTTACATTTTGAATCACTGCAAAACACTCCTTAAATTAAGTGACCCAAATAAAACATAAATCCAAAAGATAACATTTCCTATATGTGATTAAATTTATGAAAGTCAAAAACGGATTCCATACAAGGAGGTAAGATTCTTTACAGTTATGGAGGTTTGCTATCATCAGCTCAGAGGAAGTGTTTCGGTCATAATCCGGAACCACTCCCCATACTCTGGTCTGGCTGGGCTTTTCCAGTTATGTAGGATAATCCCAGCTCCTGAAATAAAGCCTGTTAGGGCTATTGAGTAAATGCAGGTTTGGACACCATAGGTAAACATGACCTATCCCCGAAAACGCAAAGTTGAACTGATTCAGGCACCGGTGTGTGGAGCCATTCCTGTATTGTATTGTTAGTTTAATCGTTAGCTATTATTAATCATTAGCTATTATTAACCCTGTCTCTCTCCCATAGGTGTGCCTTTTCTGTCCTGTCTCCCTCTGCTCTCTTCTGTTTCTCCTCACCCCCAACCGGTCGCGGCAGATGGCTGCCCCTCCCTGAGCCTGGTTCTGCCGGAGGTTTCTTCCTGTTAAAAGGGAGTTTTTCCTTCCCACTGTTGCCAAGTGCTTGCTCACAGGGGGTCGTCTGATTGTTGGGGCTTTCTGTCTAATATCGTAGGGTCTTTACCCTAAAATATAAAGCGCCTTGAGGCAACTGTTGTTGTGATTTGGCGCTATATAAATAAAATTGAATTGAATTGAATTGAATTGTATTGCAGTGAAAATGAGCAACACA
>VUQI01000786.1:5985-28848 GCA_015106735.1 Paratilapia polleni | reverse complement strand
ATCATTAGCTATTATTAACTCTGTCTCCCTCTGCTCTCTTCTTCTTCCCCTCATCCCCAACCGGTTGTGGCAGATGGTTGCCCCTCCCTGAGCCTGGTTCTGCCGGAGGTTTCTTCCTGTTAAAAGGGAGTTTTTCCTTCCCACTGTTGCCAAGTGCTTGCTCATAGGGCGTCATTTGACCATTGGGGTTTTCTGTCTATATTGTAGGGTCTTTACCCTAAAATATAAAGTGCCTTGAGGCAACTGTTGTTGTGATTTGGCGCTATATAAATAAAATTGAATTGAATTGAATTGAATTCTCTCTCCAAAAGGCCAAAACTTTAGGGCAGACCCACATTGCATGGATAACATGCCTTTTACATTTACAGCACAGATTATCTGCCAGTGAACCCATGTTAGTGAAGTGAAGTAGTACTGGTGAAGTATCTTATGATATGTCAGTTTTCCCATCAGTAGTCAGATCAGCCAAATTCTGAATACCCCTCAATCACCAGGAGTACTAAAAATACTTGTTTCCCTAATTTAATTGACAAATTAAAAGTTTTTTGGTTTTTTTTATTTAAATTGATCAGTGGGCCAGATTAAGATTAGCAAAGGGAGTGATTTGGCTCCTAGGCCTTAGGTTTGACACATGATTTAATGCAAATCAACAGAGCAGTGCTTTCATAAAGGATATTATGTTCAGTGTTTTCTTGACTTTAGCAGTACATTCAGTCCCCAGTTTGCTGCAGTGTAAGACTCTCTGATGAAAGGGTGTTAGTTAGTGTAAAGCTTCATACGCTGTACCCGGGGAAATTCAGTCAATGACGAAACAACAGCGTCACAAAGACAACACTGGGCATTTCATAACCCACTTTAAGAGAATTATAAAGGTCACAAAAAAGCTGAACAAGCATCCTGACAGAAAGCAGAGCAGTATTCACCACAGAGCAGGGAGAGCATCTAACAGCTGCCATGCCTTTGTGTCAGACCACATCCTTTGTAATCAGAGTGTGAAAAAACAACAGTGAACAGTGGTCACAGGGAGGGGACCCGTTCTGCAGCACAGGGGCCACAGATGAGAAAAAAATCTGGTGTCCACAAAGAGCCGTTAAGTGTCCTGCTGGTGTCCTCAATCACTGCAGAGAGCCTCTACCCGACGAGGGAAGAGCATTAACAAAAGTAGCCTACATTTAATGTTGATGTTTTTATGTTAACATGATAAAGGTAACCCTGAGTGTTAATATAAGGGAAGACAAAAGGAAAAAATGAAACTAACAAGTGAAAACCAGCTTTCTTTGTCAGCAGCACAATGAGTGTGACAGGAAGCATTCAATAAAGGTTTTTGGGTTTTTTTTCAATCCCAATAGTTATAAATGACTAAGCTATTGCATGAAGACAGTTTCACTGTAGGTCTTTCAGGTGGATGACGTTCTTCTGACTAATAGTAGAAATGCAATTTCAAAGGCTAACAGTATAATCCAAGCAGCAAACTCCAGAGCTGAAAAATTAAGCCAACGCAGAAGGACCAAACTCTCCAGTTCCTCTAATGCCCACTAGAGGCTGGTTCCAAAAGTGAGTCAATTCCCATAGACTGCCATGTTAAAATGCCCAACTTTACAGCAGAAATAAACATGTATACAGCTTGATACAAAAAAAGTTTTGGTCTCTATGAATAGTTTCCCTCTTCACAACAATTCTACAGTGGGTGTATTTTTTTATAACTCCACCTGAATACTGGAGTTAGGGGCATGGCCACTTTCACTGACAGGAACCTTTATTGTCACAGTGGCTACATCCATCTTTTATACTGTCTGTGGTATAAGCTCTGCAATCACGTAACTGAAACCTTGATGTTTCACCTTCTGATCAGCCCCAACATTTTTTCTTGTTCAATGGGAATATTTTTTGCCTGAAAGTAATTTCTAAGACTGAAGGGCTCCATCCATGCCTTTTTTGCAACAACAGTTGCATGGCTCTACAGATGGATAGGTTTTGGTCATCTCCTGACATTTCCTCTCCCTCTGTCACAATAGTTACATCCTTACCATGTTAGGATGCTAGCATTAGGATTTATTTGTGCTACAGAGCTTCATAGAGACACCAAGATCGCTGTGGACATGCTCTGTGATTCTTAAGGAGTTTCTTTTAATTTTAGTTCAAGCATTGGGTGACATGCAAACAGCATGGGGGAAAAGGACCACTCAAGTATCAGGTCAAAGCAAGTTTCCTTCCCCTGTTCAAAGAAAAAGGGTGTGTGAACATGCAGCATACAGTATTTTCACCACAATATGACACAATCACACTTCCTCATAAAACCCCCCCGAGGATGAAATATTGCACAAGATTTCACACCTTGGATCACATTATAAGAAAAGTGACACTGCTAAGTGACAATTTAAAAAAAGAATTGAAAAAAGGCCACAGGGTGGATGGTTTTGTTTGTGTTTAATATGACAACTGCCATTTCTCTCAACAACCTCAGGCAGATCTGAGTGTAAGCAGAGGTTTGTTTTTCCAAAACAGTGACGACTGTAACCAGCCCAACAATGTCATTTTAATGCATCATTTGAATAAAGAGCAGGGCTTGCTCTGGAAATCTTTCTTTTAATTAAAACAGCAGGTCAGGCACCGAGAGTGGGACACAGAGCCGCTGTAGGTGGTGCGTGGACCACCAGCAGAAAAAAACTGTTCAATCTAAATTGAATAAACCCGACTCCACACATGTCTGCTAATTTGTGCTAAGTGAGAGAATGCTGGAGTTTCACCAAAACTGGAGCACAGACTTCTGGGATGGTTCGTACCTGACAGGAAGCCAAATTATTTGTCAGATAATTCCATTAAAATGCTCCAGAATGGACCAACGCCATAAACATGGTGGAGGGGTCCAATTTAGTGGCATCAGTTAAGCCGCAGTCACACAGGCCTGGAGACTGGTTGGTGACTACCTTGAAACCACTGGTCGCTAGGGAAAAATGAGTATTCTCTGACTGGTTATGAGTGGTTGCTGGCAGTCACTGTGAAATGCCTGGTCTCTAGGCAGTGACCCCCCCTGGCAACCACCGGTTGCTAAGGAAAAATGTGCATTCCCCAACCGGTTGGCAAGTAGTTGCAAGAGGTTGTTTGCAGTTGCTAGGTGAAATTGGTCACAAAGGGGTACATGATGCTGCACCAAAAAACTCCTTGTGATTGCTGGTCAATAGCAGATTCCTGCGATCACCCGTATTTTGTTTGGAAGACGCTGACTTTTCTGCAGACACTCACCAACGACGTGCTGCATGTCGCACTATTCACAGTGAAACTGTGAAGAGTGCGACGCTAACCTGTTGCGTCTTTTGAAAAATGTAGGTTTCAAGGCACAACTTTTACTTTGAGAGCGCACAGGTTTGCATCACACTTTTTCAAGTTTCACTGCTGCTTATAAGTGGACTAACATTAGTTTGCACTACTGATTCTAAGGACAAGAATGAACGTTCACACATAAAAAGTGGCAGTTTTTTGATGATCATATGTAATGTTATAAAAGGAAGGAACACTGTTGTGTTAATCTCTGTGATCTTCATTTAATGAGATACAGGTAGTGCTTGAGAGGGACCTTTTCTTTAAAAACTTGTGACTATAAAATGCTGAACATTTAACAAATCATGCTGAATATCTGTGAGCCTTGTGTCAGTAAAGCTGAAGGCTGACGTTAGCGCCCTGTTCAGTTTGGGGTAACACAGGAAATGAAGGCAGTAGCCTAGAAAGAGCCGAGGCAGCAGAAAGGCAAACAAGTGTGTGGTGAAATCACAAACATGATGAGAGTCCTGCTGCTCGCCGGTCTTCTTCTAACAGGTACAGTTTGTTTGTTTGTTTGCTCACTGATCTGCAGCCAAAGATTATTAACTAAAGAGATTTCTCCATTTTCTGTTTTCATACACTTTATAATGATTTGTTTTAGTTAATATGCCCAAAGATCTCATAAATGTAAGTGTTACTTAATAACAGGATACTTTCCTGCAGCAGATTATGCGTGTCTGATGAAGATACATAACTTCGATTCAGATCATTTACAGAAGTAAAATTACCAGACTCGAAGTGAAAGTCCTGCATCATACTCTGTATGTGTTTCATGTATCAATAATGGACAAAAGTACTTCATCCATTATTGTGTATGTAGCTGGTTGAGGTGCTTTTTTCATATTTTATATAGTTAGGTTTAGCTTTGTGTTTAACAACATGAGGGTCAGGTCCCCTCCAAAGTGTCACCAGATTAATCTGTATCAGAAAGAGGTTCTGCTTTATTTTTTAAATTTTTAGTTTCCCTCTGATCACGTTTCTTTAGCAGGTGACACTTAAAATAGACATCTGAAATATGTGGTCAGAGGCCGCAAGATGGCAACGTTTTTTTACCTCCACTTAGGATGTTATGTGATTGGTTCAGTGTGTCTGGTTGTTAGTAGGATTACTAAAAAAAACCTTTGGACAGATTTGTAAGAAAAAAATTACAGAAGTTGTAAACGTTGCTCAACTTAGAAGTGATCAACTTTTCGAGTTGATCTGGATACGGATCTAGAAATCTTTGCAAGAATTCTTTACCATTGCAAGATGGTTCACATTATATCTTCACAAATACATATGGAATTAAAATAAGAAAATTTTGGAGACATTCTTTTAATGTTCTCATGAAAAAAACAAAAACAAAAAAACACACAAACCACAATCCAGCTATCCCTAAAGATCCAGGGACTCACTTCATGCAGGATGCAGAGGGAATATTCAGCCTTGGTGGAGGTTTCAGTTTGTAAGTTTGTTTTTGATGGAAAATCCTAATTTAAAAAGTGGAACTTTCTCTGAAAGCTCATTAGCAGATATAATTTTGTGATTTATTTATTTGGTTTCCATGTCTGTTCCTGATATTTGGTCCAAATTGGTAGCTTCGGGTTGCACCCTAACTCAAACTTAAAGATTCTTCATTTTTCTTTTGTCATATTTCAATAAATCATAAATCTCTCACTGCAAATACATTCATGTTGTTGGCTGATTGCAGTAAGACAATTATATACCCTAAACATGGGGACAATCAGTGGCTTGATCCTTCACTTTTTGCCATTTTGGCTTCACACTGGGAGTTCTCCATAGTTTGAAGTCTTTAGGCCTCAAAAAATGTACAATCTCCATGAGAAGGAAAAATCTTGCTTTGAACTGCTCAGCTTGTTTTTTTTTCCTTAAAACTACAAAGTTGGACTATACTGTCAGAAAATATTAAAGAGCACAGATATTTGAGTAACACTGTATAGTGAAATGCTCCTTTTCGATCTTTAATGCCTCAATATTTGAAGGTTTTATTTAAAATTTTGCAGATTTATCTAAATGGAAAAATCCACACCTGTTTGGTGACTCTCTTTGTGACAGGTGCGAGGTGCAAAAAGGATGTATTTGTGTACAGCACACGTGGATGTGATGCCCTCCTGCCATGCACGGTGTCCTCGGACTGCTCCTCCATCTCCTGGACCTTCTTTAACAAAGTCAAAGACGTGCGGTACACTTATGAGGTCACCCGCGGGCAGGTGAGCGCGGATTCAGACAAATCCAGCCGCATGACCGTCATGTCCAACTGCTCCATCAGCCTCCGCGACCTCAGGGTGGAGGACGCCGGATCGTACGTCTGCCTGATGAACGACAAGGCTGTCACTAACGTTTATCTGTCCCTCCTCACAATCACATCATTCTCCACCGTCACCGACCTGCAGCCTGGAGGAAACCTCGTCCTGAGCTGCAGCTTCTTCACTTATTATGACGCAGGGAGCTGCAAGTCGTACTCCAAGCGCGTGTTCGACCTGAGCTGGGTGGATGAGGACGGGACCGAGCTGCCCAACCACGGCAGGTTGTCAGTTTTCTCTGTAACTGTTTTTGGGGTAATTTTTTTCTCTAGTAGCCCAGTATTTATGATTTACTGTTAATCATAAATACTATTACTAAATATAACCCCAGAATAATTAAGAATAATAATTGTGTTTGTTGTGCTGTATTGCGGTAGGTGGTTTTTTTTTTTGTTGTTGTTTTGCTGTGAGTCCAAATGGAGGGAGCTGCAAATTTGAGCGCAAACTTCAGTGCAAACTTTCGGGACAGACAGAAGCAGTAAGTCTGTGAACTGGAGACAAAAACTTCCAACACTTCTCTGAGTGATGCAGATCAATAAGTAAGGCGGAGCAGACCAAGAAAACCCTTGTAAACACATCAGTATATTTAAACTAATGTAGCAGCTGTTGACAGAGCACACATCCAGCCTGAGCATGCCATGTACAACAGAGGTTTGTGAATCTTAGTACTCCATGACAGACATACAGTTTGTAAGCACTGCAAAGACACAAACATATCAATAACATCTCATGATGCAGCAGATATAGGAGCAGAAATAATAAGTCCCTTTCTTGTCTCAAAGGAAAGGCAGGGCTTGATTCTAAAATAAAAACCAACCATCAGACTTAATTTTTACAATTTTCTACATTGCAATTTTGACTTAAAAGGTCAAATTGCTACTTACCTTTTATTATTATTTTGTCTTTTCTGTCACCTTTTATAACTACTTATTTTTGCAAAGATTGGGCTATCTGTATGTAAATCAGTATTAAACGGGTGAATTTTTTCAAATGAAGTATAATGTCAACATTACACATATGATTATATTGTAAATGTGCAATTGTTCTTTTTGTCTGCTTTTTGTACACTAATGGTTACAGAGTCTCTCACCACCTTTATGCACTTAATTAATAAATTAATTTGCCAAAAAAAGACATCAAACAATAAACAAATTTATAGATGAGTTTGAATGATTATTAAAAATATTATTGGTATTTTTGTTTCTAATTTTCTCTACATAATGCATTGTGTCATTAGTCTGATTTTTTTTTTAATCACAATAACTGTGAAGTGAAAATCTGATGTTGTGATGTCCTTAGTCTTAAATTATCAGCTTTTATAAAGAACAAGACCGATGTTATTCTTTGTTTCCTTATTGTATAATAATACATAAAAATACCAAAACCAACATGTATAGTCAGACAAAAACACGGCCTAGTAATGTTTGGATTTTTCATTGTGCTTTGCACCAGGACGCATTGTGCTGCAAGTTATTAATTAATTATTGATATCAGGAGAGGGTCCATACTGCTAATTTCATCTAAGAATTATTATCAGTTTTACAGCCTTCCTACTGACAAAGATGTGTTTTTTACAGGTTGCTATGCACTGCTTTTAGATCAAATTTAGCTGTGTGTAGCTCATGAACCCTGTTCTACAGTTTCCAGTTTCTCCTCCTCAAAACCTTTAGTTCCCATTGAAGCCTTCTTTAAATATCACTAAGTCCATAGTGAATTTTTTTTCAAAGTTTTGGTTATTTCTAAGCAGTTGGCCACTTTAATTTTTAGCAAAACATACTCAAACATGTAGAAACTGGAGCTTCCAGCAGCTCATTTGGTGCTCGGCTTGTGTTTGGGGCCTCAGGATGGGGCTCAATTAAACTATAATGTGTGGGTTCACAGAAATGAAAGCTTATATCACCCAGTGCAACAATGTGCAACGCAACACTTGTGAGTTTGCTGGTTTGAGCTGGGATTTGTTTATAAAAATATATCACAGACATTCGACAAAGAGCAAAACATGTAAAGTAACAATAGTAACTAAGAGGATGACAGCTGAATGATGCCTCTCTGTTGATCTCGCCTCCATGCAGGTACAGCCTGACTGGCCACACTCGCTGCAACATCACTCTGGTCACAAAACTCCAGAAGGAGGACAACAAAAGGAAGTGGAGGTGTCAGGTGAACACCACAGAAAGCAGCAGGGTTGTGTTTCTGGACTTCAAGTCCGTCTTTTTGTTCCAAAATACCCCCTCTGTCGACAGCCTGAATCCTTCAGTCACCACGGAGTGTCCAGTGAAGCTGCCCATCAGCCGCATCGTGCTCTGTGTGGCCCTGCCGGTCATGGTGATCATAGTGGGATTCTTCACGTGGAAGTCAGACCGCGAGAGGGCCAAGACCTCAGCAGATGCCTTCATGCTCCAGGAAATTAACTGACCATTGATCACTGCAGGATTTTTGTACTATTTTCAGTCCTGTAGCCCCATTTCAATCATCACATCCTCATGGATCCAATAGGAACATATTACTACAAACAACTATGTTGCAGTTCTATTTTTGGCCCACATGTCTAAACCTCATGTTTTTATGCATAAAGTTAAGCCTAACACTGTTTCATGTGTTTATAACTGTGTGTAGACAAGTGGGATTATGTTGTACTGTTGCATCGTGCCTTTAACAAATCTGTTTTTTTATATTCTTTACTTAAAATGAGCCATAAAGGCAAATACAGAAGGAAGCAAACTGCAGCATACCTTTCTTTACAGCTGCAAAATTTTGTTCAAAGCATTTATGAAGCTAAATGTACAGACATGACAGCTTTCAAATTTTTATCACTCACCATTTTTATAGAATTTGGGGAGTATTTTAATGCAAAAAAGGTGTTCTTGTTTGGGGTTTTTAAGTTTGTTTTTGTTGCATTGAACACCTTAAAATTTATTTTCAGAACATCTCGACCAAATGTGAGCAACTCATTTTCTGTTTCCTTAAACCAGGCATCATAAGCAGCAGTAGTTGCAGTGTGAGCAGCTGTCTGAATTTATTACAGAAGGACTAAGCAGTTCAGTGTTTGTTGTACTGTTACCTGTATTTGTAATCAGAAGAGGTTTATTTGCAGTAGAAATAAAACCACCAGTTAAAAAACAAGGCTGTTTTTTAAGTGTAGGAAAATATCCCATCCTTTTTCCTTTCACTCTGTCGTTGAAACTGTGGTGCGTAAATGGAGGACATTAAGTGTGTGTGTTTGGGATCATTGTCATACTGAAAAATGAAGCTGCTGCCAATCAGACACTTTCCAGATGGTATTGCATGGTGGATCAAAATCTAACAGTACTTTTCTGCATTCATAATTCCTTCAATTTTGAAGAGATCCCAAACACCACTGACTGAATGCAGCCCCAAACCATGACAGAGCCTCCACCGTGTTTTACAGATGGCACTCACTATTGTACCTCTCTCCTGATCTTCTTCGTATATACTGATGACAATTTAAACCAAAAATTTCATATTTGGATTCATCACTCTATAACACCTGTTGCCACAGATTTTCAGTCCAGTTCTTGTGTAATGTGGCATACCTCAGCCTTTTTCTCCCTGTTTCCCTTCCTTAAGAATGGCTTCTTGACAGCCACCCTTCCACTGAGAACATTTCTGATGAGGCTTCCGTGAACAGTAGATGGATCAGCTGAAGGTCCAGATGCACCTCTCAGGTCCTGTGTCAGGTCTTTGCTGGATTTTCTTTCCTATTTCTTAACTTCATCTGCTGTAGATAGTTTTTAGGCCTGACACTTCTTTTGTCCTGCACTTGTCCAGTTTCCTCAAATTTCTTTAATGACACACTGCACACCATGTTGAGATATGCCAAGTTTTCAGCTAGTAGTTCTTTGGAAATCGCCTATTTGGTGCAAGAATACATTTTTATGTCTGCCAAACTGTGTTATCTTTGGCTTTTTTTTTTTTTTTTTTGCAGATTCAACTAAAGAAATGGGAAGAAATGATGTGTTTTTGCAACAGGCTGCTAGTAACAAGGAGCCTAAAGATACAATTTAAAGTGATTCTTTGTTAAGTTGTCTGTTTTGTGTAGACACAACACTGGTTCATCCCTTGAGTTAGGAGTTTTTTTTAAATGTTTTTAATGATTCATAGGTCAGTGTTATGAATCATTGAAACATAAAAAAAACCCCAGCATCCCTCTGAACACGGTCAGACAGGACAAAAACCCACAGACATACAAATAAAATGAAAATATTATCGGAAGAGGAAGACAGACAGGAAGTTACGGCAAGTGTAAAGGGACAATTATGTGCTGCTGCCGAATGGGAACGCCTAGCTAACCGTCTCTTCTGAAACATGGCAGCACATCTGAAAAAGCGAGTTTATGAAGAATTTTCCAAAGTTGTACAGGTGAGCACATTCAACCCGTCTTGTTGGTTGTTGTAAACTTAAAAGCCAAGTTTAAACGTAAAAGAAACAGCGGAACGTTAATAATCTGCGTAGTTTGCTAGCTAATGCTAACAGATAGCCGCTCGCAGTCACAACACAACACGGATCCTCGGTGGGATTCTGATGCAAAATATAAACTCCTCTGTAATGACAATTAAAATTTAGGTTCGGCTGCTGGCTCATGGAACAAAATTAACCTAACAGCATCAGACCGACTAAGTTAGACTCCGTTAACTTTAGATACTTTCAGTGGAAAATAACATAAGGAGTTACACATTAAAATTGGCATCAGATTGAACGTTAAAGTTAGTCATTAACTCGTTAACTGATCTCATTTACATTTTCAGCTGGTCAGGGTTTTTCTTGCACAGGGGAAGTTTTGGGACCCACAAAGAGGGTTTGTCAAAGCAGGAGGAAACTGACCGAGCACTGTGATAGTTTTTCACAACTGTTCTGTTATTAGTGAGTTGTGCATCACTGGGGCAGTTTGCTGTGAGTGTGAAGCGGTTGAGATGAGAATTGGCACCTCCAAGTCTGAGGCCAAATCTCAGCCGGAAGAGGGTGAGCTGTCCGTGATGTTACCACCACAGGCTGCAAGTTCAAGTATCTTAGGTTCTTGGACATGAGTGAGGGGAGATTTAAAGACAGACTACTTATAGCCACGAGCTCTGTGTAGTGACCAAAAGAATGAGATGCAAGTAGCAGAAATGAGCTTCTTCCGGGGGCTGTCTGGGCTCATCCTCAGAGATGGGGTGAGGAGCTCAGAGTAAAATGAGACAGTTGAGGTGGTTCAGGTATCTAACTAGGATGGCACATGGACGCCTCCTAGGTGAGTGTTTCTTTGGGCATGTACAAGTGGGAGAAGACCCCGGGGCAGACCCAGGACACACTGGAGTGATTTTGTCTCTCAGCTGGCTTGGGAACACCTCGGTAGCCCCAGAAGACTTGGAAGAGATGGCTGGGGAGAAGGAGGTCTGGGCATCTCTGCTTAGACTGCTGCCCCCACGACCTGGACCCAAAAAACAAGTAGAAAATGGATAAATGGACAGTAGCTCTTCTAAATTTTTACAAACACAAAAAAGATTAGACGCTAGGAGGAGAGAAAAGAGGACCTCCTGGTTTTTGCCATTATGTTGATGTTTGTACACTTACAGATTCCACATGAAGAAACTCCGGCCAAGAAGCTGCGTCTGTCCAAACCCAGTAAGTCTGCAGCTCTGCACATTGACCTCTGTAAAGCTACCAACTCCACTGATGCCCTGCAGTACCTGCTGCAGTTTGCACGCAAGCCTGTAGAGGCAGAGAGTGTGGAGGGTGTGGTCAGGATCCTGCTGGAGCATTACTACAAGGTAAAGAATTGTTGGTATTAACTACAAACATAATAATAATAATACAATATTTGAGATTTTTAAAAAATGTATTAAATGGAATGGATAAAACCAGATAAAACCATTTCCATTTCCAATGTTCTAAAATCATTCTTCTTCTGGTCAAAGTCAAGATGAACACACAAAGCAATCTGATGTGTAATGATGATGATTTCCTCTTCCAGGAGACGGATAACTCGGTGAGGCTGAAGATTGCCTCTCTGCTCGGCCTGCTGTCCAAAACGCAGGGCTTCGGTCCCGACTGCATCGTTGATGATGCCATTAACACACTCAACAATGAGAGTACGCACATTTGAGCATTTAATAACCTTCTCTAAAATTCAAAAAAACTTTCATAGTGAACTGTGTGTTTTCTTTCTTCATGTGTTCACAGAGTCCCATCAAGTTCTCGCCCAGCTGCTGGACACTCTGCTAGTCATTGGTACACAGCTGCCCGAGAGTCCTGCAGTCAGACTGAGGCTCATAGAGGTGGCCCGCAAGGTGACTCAAACACACACTTATTCACAGTCCATTCGCAGCACTCGTCATTACAAACTCAGCAGGACTTTCTGCACAAAGCAATAAATCTCCTCCTGTTTCCCTTCTCTTTCCTTTACGTAGCACCTCTCTGATACGTATTTTGGGGTGAGAAATAAGTGCCTGCAGCTCCTGGGATGTCTCGGCATGGTGGATGCTCCTCTAGGAAAAGAAAATGAGGGAGTGGGCACATCATTAGGTTTGTAGAAACACTTTAGTCAAAGTTAATACACTTAAAATGTTTAAAATACAGAGAAGGATATCTATAAAAATAGGCTTCAAAAACATGTTATCTTGCTTTTTATAAAATTTATTAACATCTGCTATTACTGCCACATCTCAAGTTTAGTCTCAAACCTTTGAAATCACCTCCCAGAAACTCCTTTATGTGTTATGATTGTGCTTCAAGTTGTGTGTGATATTTTTAATGGTGTTTTGTTATTTTACACACTCCTCCAGGAGGAACGAGGGATGTCCAGAGCATCATCAGCGACTACTTTGGAGACCAGGACCCGAGAGTCCGCACTGCAGCCCTCAAAGCCATGGTGGGACACCGGAAACCACCTGCACTCATCAGAAATATAACCAGCACTACATTCATGTATTTAGGAACCACACACAGTGAGCTGTAAGGAAAACGACCAACTCTTATTTCAGCTTTTTAATGACTCTGCTTGCTCTGTTTGTCTTCCAGCTGCAGCTGCATGAGAGAGGAATGAAGATTCATCAGATCATTTATGATCAGGTACAAGCAGAGTACATCCTCACAGTGGACCTTTACATTTTATTGCACTGCTACTACAGCTTTAAATGTTAAAGCCAACTTTTTGTATCTATTTGTGTGTTTGCAGGCCTGCAGGTTGCTCACAGATGATTATGAACAGGTCCGTTCTGCAGCAGTGCAGATGGTTTGGGTGCTCAGTCAGCTGTACCCAGAGAGGTGAGGAGATCCAGATACTCAGATTCACTTTCTGTCCGTGTAGCTGTGGAGAGACTCCAGAGACTCTCCGGATCAAAAACCAACACTAACAGCTGAAAAGGCAAATCCTAACCACTCATGTCTGTAAGAACTGTCTCTGCTGAAGTGCTCTCCACTTGAAAGCAGAAACCTTCATGAAACCTTCATGTTTGTTCAACATTTCTCTTCCCTTTGCTGTAAATCATGTTGTGGTAATATTTATTATGTGGATTTTATTCAGGAATCTATTTATTTATTTTAAATAACAATGACAAAGCAGACAAACTGACACACGGCAATCTGCTCCTTAGATTCAACTCACAGCAATGCATGTCCTTAGTTTGAGTTTTATTACCAAAAAAATGCTGTTAGTTTTTTTGGCACGTTCATAAATATAATTTATTTTTTATTATATTTATATTCTTCTGGATACAAACTCTTGAAGTAATCTTCCCACGTCACTTAACCCTCTTCCCAAAATGTTTTAATCTTTTTGCAAAACCCAAATGAAACTTCACTCCTTCAGAGATGTCGATAAGACTAAAACACCCCTTCATAATTGCACTCCATTTCCTTGTAGCCATTAACTAACTGGCTAACTGCTGCAGCGGTTTCTCTTCACATTTCCTGATCTGTTTACTGTTCTCTCTGTCCAATCAGCATCGTACCCATCCCATCGTCCAATGAGGAGATCCGGCTGGTTGACGACGCATTCGGTAAGATCAGTCACATGGTCAGTGACGGTTCCTGGATGGTCCGTGTGCAGGCTGCCAAAACACTGGTGAGTGAACAGAATCTCACACACACACACACACGTTATTTTCATCTCTGTGAATACAGTTTTATTTAGTCTTGGCTTTATAAACAAGTTGCATGTTAGTTCCCTTTTGGAAATTCTCTTGAGTCTGTGGCAAGTGTCGGATAAATCCAGGAACAACAGAAAATACATTGCATACATTTAAAAACAAAATGCTCCATAACAACAACATCATCAAGAATTAAATCACATCTAAATACAATGGACACAAACCTATAAACTAGATTTGTTTAGCAAAGTTATACTGGAAGGTGATCTTTGGGGAGAAGAAGTCCCCAAAGGAAGAACCCAGAGGTGGAACCATCTGTCCTCGTATTCACCACACAGAGGTTGTGATAGATCACTGAGGATCCCTCACCCTTTCCCCACCACTCTGAACTCACAAAGCTGTGTCACACTGTGTTGTTGTTGACCTGCAAACTTGTTGCACATATTTACAGTCTTACTGAGTTTGTTCTCATTAAGTAGAGACAATGAAAAATACCAAGCAAAATGCACCAACTTCAAATGCTCCCTACAAATTAACGATGGGAAAGGACCAGCGTGCATCTGCCTGCTTCAAACGGTCGCAGCTCCATCCGCAACATCCCAACTCAAGAGTTAGGGAAACTTGCTGCTTGTTCTTCAATATACCCAGGATATCTTTTCCCTGTCAGGCTTCACTTACCCCAACCTTATCAGTCAGGCTAAGCGGTCACATTGGGCGGCTGTGGCTCAGGAGGTAGAGCGAGTCGCCTACTAATCGGAAGGTCAGTGGTTCGATTCCTGGCTCCCCTAGTCTGCATGCCGAAGTATCCTTGGGCAAGATACTGAACCCCACGTTGCTCCCGATGCGTTCATCGGAGTGTGAGTGTCTGTGTGAATGTTAGTAAGCACTTAAGTGTAGATAAAAGTGCTGTATGAATGTACGTGTGACTGGGTGAATGTGGCATGTAGTTAAAAGCGCTTTGAGTGCACAGAATCTGAGTAGAAAAGCGCTATATAAGTACCAGTCCATTTACCATTTACATGAAGGTGTTTATCAGCTTGGTAAGTTAACCCAGGGTTTCACAATGTAGCTACAAGCCTGTACACATGAAAGAGACGGTGTTGGCAGCATCTGACCGATCACAAACACTGACGGGTTAGTTTACAGAGGAAGATCAAACTATGATATTAGAAAAAATATTTTATATATAATTAGTATTAAAAGTGAATATTGAACAGCTCGAGTCAGTAAAGCCACAATGAACACACAGCATACATTATTGTAGGGTCTTTACCCTAAAATATAAAGCGCCTTGAGGCGACTGTTGTTGTGATTTGGCGCTATATAAATAAAATTGAATTGAGCTGTATCTGTCCAACAACAAGCCTTTACTGTAAGAGTTCGATAAGGCCAGTGTTGTATTTTATGTTCGACAAACACAGAGTTTTAAAGTGAAACTTGTTGTGCGTTTTCTTGTGTGTCAGGGTTCGATGCTGCAGGTCAGTCCTCACTTTCTGGAGCAAACTTTGGATAAGAAGCTGATGTCAGATCTCAGGGTGAGTTACTGAAGTCTTTTTTTGTATTTGACAGTCTGAGCAAAATAATGTTGATCAGCACAGCTCCACTCACTTTCCTTTTGTTTCTCTTTTCCATCCAGAGGAAGCGTACAGCCCATGAACGAGCCAAGGAGCTCTTTGCTTCCGGAGAGTTCTCCTCTGGCAGGAAGTGGGCCGACGACGCCCCGAAGGAGAAACTGGACACCAACACCGTCAACCTCATCGCCTCTGGGGCCTGCGGGGCCTTCGTCCACGGCCTGGAGGACGAGATGTTTGGTACGGGAAACCCAGCAGAATTTTGGTTCACTGAAACTGATGTTCAGCCTACAGAGCATCAGGATGATGCTGCATTTCTTACTCAACAGTGTATTTACTAGAGTTTTAATATAAACAAACACATGAGCAACAAGGACAACAGAGTGCTCCTCCAATTCCATACACGGAAATCCACATCCCAGAAAAGAAAATGTACAGATTCACATAAAGGGGGAAAAAAACTAAAGGAAGAAAAGAAGTCTGCACCAAACAAGTACTGTGATTGGCTGTTGGTGAGATCCAAATCTTTATGATGAAGCTTTATATCAATAATGTTTTTTTTTTTTTTTGTACTTTATAATCAAGTATTTTGCAAGTGATGGCATGTATCATGAAAATTTATTGATACCAAGTTCAGGTTTTGAGTGAATATTCTCCTCTGAATTGGTCTCATGAGATCAGATCCAAAAGTTCTGGGAATGAGCCTGTAAATGTTGACGCTCATGCACCTCTGGACTGTTTCTAGTGCAGCTGCTAAGTTTAGATCGCTCGGAGGATGTCGCTTGTGCCTCTGTGGTGCGTGCTGGATCTCCTCCATTGGGTCAGATTTGGCAGTCCTTCATCTTCATTTTCATTTTCTGGAAGTGAGCGAAGGTGAGGTGAATCTGGTGGTTGTCAGCCAAAAAACTCCTGCTGTCACACAGTGGAGTTCAGGCTGTTACAGCTGAATGTTCTCCCTCAAATGTCTCAGGATGTCACAGAGAAATCTGTGTTAACAGTGTGACTCCGGGGGACAACTGGCTTCAAAAAACTAACACGATAGTGGCCAAAATCCAGAGTCCAAAACCAATAAGTGATGTCACGGTGGCCATTCTTGTTCTATACAGTCTATGATTAATTCGCACAACCCTGGAAATGTCAAATGTGGTGAGCTCCGCCACCTTCAGGCTTGTAAACTGTGGACTTTCCCACAGAAAACTGCTCAGTTTTAGCCAGAGATCCAGTGATGATCCTTCACATGACAGTCGGGTCAGTTTGAAACAGAAGTTGATGTTTGCTCGCTGCACGAGTTCGAGGTCTGTGGTGAAATGGCAGAGCGCACAGTGGCAGTGGTCCGATTGGGGCTTGAAGCCTTGCTGGAAGTGGTCTGGACCTGCCTGAGAAGATCATCAGGAAAGGTTTTTGGTCTTAATGGAGCTGCTCCCTGAACCTTTTGATCCCACGTCGTACACATCTCAAACAAGAGGACATGCGCTTAATGATTGAAACATCAAAGAAAGTTGTTAAATGTCATTTTCTGTCTTTAGCTTCTGTTCAGGGTGAGTTTTACTCTTTCTGCTGAATAGTTTCACATGTATTAAACTTTATTTCAGAGGTCCGTATTGCGGCGGTGGAGGCGTTGTGCCGCCTGGCTCGGTCATCTCCGAGCTTCGCTGAGAAGTGTCTCGACTTCCTGGTCGACATGTTCAACGATGAGATCGAGGAAGTGAGGCTCCAGTCCATCCACGTGCTGAGAGAAATCTCCACCCACATAACGCTCAGAGAGGACCAGCTGGACACGGTGCTGGCTGTGTTGGAGGTATAAGAGCAGGCCCAACAATCTGGATGTTATGTTTGTGCGTCTACGAGTTTTCACGCTGATAAAGTCACTATCTGTGTCCAGGACTCGTCTCGAGACATCAGAGAAGCTCTCCACGAGTTACTATGTTACACCAACGTCTCTACTAAAGAGTGCATCCAGCTGGCTCTGCTGGAGCTGCTCAAGAACCTCAACAAGTATCCCACCGACCGCAACTCTGTCTGGAAGTAAGACTCTGTGTGAACATCCCCGTCTATGAGCAGCTCTGCAGAACTGCAGTACAGTAACAAGCTGAGCTGATGGCTCATTGTTTTTTATTTTCCTCTTCTACCTTTTAGGTGTTTGAAGTTCCTGGGATCCCGCCATCCTACGCTGGTGTTACCGCTGGTTCCTGAACTGCTCAGCACACATCCATATTTCGACACGCCAGAACCAGACATGGATGACCCGGCCTGTATCCTTTATACACCTAAAAATCTCTAAACACACACATTGCAGAGCAGGAAGCTGACAAACATCAGCCGCTCGGGTTGTTCACAAGTCATTTATTATAATTTACTAGTGCTGTTTGGCTCCTTTTTCTTTTCTTAAGTCCACATTTTTCATTTAAACCTGTGCTTAATAAACTTCAGCCTATAAACAGAAGAACTCTAGTCGAGCACACTGTTGTATTTGGTCTTATTTTTTAGGTGAAATGCAGAGTAAAGTATTCATAATTACGCTGAAATGAAAAAATGAAAATGGTGGGTCAGAAAGGTTTTGTGCTGCTGTGTGGCACCATTTTAAAAAATATCCAAAAGTTAATGTCTTTAAACTTATTTTAGTTATTGCTGAGATTAGAAGATGAGACCAACTTTAACGGTTTGTGCAGTTATTAAAGTAATTGTCTCCTGCTGCTTTTTATCATTAACAGAATGGAATAAGATTATCTCTAACACTGCCATTGTGTACATCATTATTTAAACCTGTAATGACTGCATACACAGCCCACAGGCAGGAAATCTCAACATGCAAAAAGGAAATAAAGAAAAGCCAAGATGCAAGTTTTATTGCCCCAAAACAACCAAATCCTCAAAAGTTGTCCTTTTTCTTGTTGTTGAGCACAGACAGTTAGAGGGACACAGCTGTTTGCCGTCTGCTGCTGTAAACTGTGTTTTCTCTTTCCTGACTCTGCTGATCTCAGACATCGCGGTTCTGGTGTTGGTGTTCAACGCTGCCACGTCGTGCCCCACGATGCCGGCGCTGTTCTCCGACCACACCTTCAGACACTACGCCTACCTGAGGGACAGCCTGTCCCACCTCGTACCGCCGCTCAGAGTGAGAACTGAACTACTGCCGCTGAGTGCCGCGGTTCATCTTCAAAGCTTTTTCCGATGCACATTCAGCACAATGGACAGAGGTTTACGCTGACATAGGAACAGTTTTGATCTTTGATCCAGTTTCATTTAAAGCAGCTATCTGTTAATGTGCTGATTATTTTATTTAAATAGATAAAATATTAGGTGATTCCTTCAGTTTCCCTGTTGAATACATTCAGACCTTGTCATTATAATTCCTGAGGACCTTTTTCTACATGTACTCTTAAATACGAAACTCCACGTAACTCAGGGTTTTCCTGGCTTCAAATAGACAAGACGGGATGCACTTTATTTATCCCGAACACTGTGTTACTGCAGCCAGACCACAAAAGAAACTTTAGCTCAATCAAATAAATACAAAATAACCCAGAAAGGTATAAAAATAAAATAAAATAAAGAATCTCAATTAAATACAGAAAAAGTGAAAAGCTCAATGAATCAGAATATAAACATGATACAATAAGGAGCTTAATAAGTAAAAATCTAACAGATAAATACAGATGTGGGCCTTTGGTGGGTGACAGTAAAGGCAGTAACTCTGTTACCTTATTTGGCTGAAATCTGTGCATTTTCCTGCCCATTTGACAAACAAAAATGTTTAATATTCTGAAGAAAATGACCCAAATTAACCAAACTGTTTTAAAAATAATTCTTTACCAAGCTGATGATTTTCCTTTTCCTCTGACTTAAAGCCTCTTTGGTCCATTCATGCTAAAACACATTTTCTTCAGTTTGCACCAAAACTTTCTCTACACAGGAAATACCCCGTTAAGTGATCAAATGCAAAATCTTATTATCGATGCTAATGACAGCCAGCCTGAATGATGCTGAACACAAGTTATCTGTGTTTCAACCAGGGTTTTTCCTGCATAGGAAAAAAAAAAATCTGGCGCCCCCCCTCCCCAGGTACGCTTTAGCTTTCCCTCGAAGGGAAAATTGGAACAAGATTGGAATAAAAATATCTTTTAACCATTTTTTTAAGTTGGGGTTTATTTATTGAAGGATGAAACACACTTTTTTTTTTTTTTTCATCAAGTGACCAGAAATAACAGAAAAATAAACAGACTTCTTTTAAATAAGGTAACACACACTCCTTGTCCAATCATGCGTATGTGTGTCAGCTCCCCCTCCCAGTAGGCTCATCTTGAGCCAAGAAAATGTCTGGACCTGCAAAGACCAACTTATGGAGATAATTTTAGCAAAGTTGTCTAAACATTGTCACACCCACAGCAGACACCAGTCCCTGCAGAGCTAAAGGGACCCTCACAGTTCAGTTAACTCATGTTCTGTATCATCAGACTGATGCTGGATGCTGGTACGCTCACTGTCTCTCCTCTCGCTGTTCTGTATTTTAGTTGCCCGGCAGGAAGCAGGTGTACGGCCTGGACTCGGTGGACTCGGGTTCTGGGTCTGGTTCTGTAGAATCTGCTCAGCTCTTCCTTCAACAGAGTCTCAACAGAGTCAGCACCGTCCAGAACCTGGAAGCACCTGGAGCTCAGGACCTGCTGGACTTGACCATACGGTAAAAAGACGCGTAAAAGAAGCGCACAGGAAGTCCTCCTTCATCCATCCATCCGTCCTTTCATTCATTCATTTGTACTCTCACTTTTTGAACGTTTTATGTAAAAGTGACCAAAGTGCCTCAGATTTGTTTCTCTTTCCAGAAAATTAACTTCATGATATGTGAAAATTTAGTGTTTTACTTTACATAAAATTTACATAAACATCGTGAATAATTAATGTCACTGTGAATATGATGGTTTTTATTTGTGATTAAACGAGTCGTCAACTTGTCTGTCCATCAGAGACCTGCAGCGGCTCGGCGAGCTGCAGACGGAGCTCGCTGGAGCCGCTGATTTCTGTGCAACATACCTGCGCTGCCAGCTGTTGTTAATGAAGGTGGGAGTGTGTTTCTGCTCCAGTTGTGCGTTTCAGGAAACAGACTGGTGGTTCTTCAGAATCAGGACTCGCTGCTTTGTTTCCTCAGGCTCTGCAGGAGAAGCTGTGGAACATGGCCGTCCCTCTCTGCCTCAAACAAAACGTCACGGCCACAGCAGCGGCTCAGCAGGTCAGCACACACATGCACACGCAAGCAAGCTTAACGACAGAGGTGAGGTCGTGTGATGTGTGTTTTGATGTGCGTGATTGTGTTTGTAGATCTTAGAGGAAACCTACAAGCTGGAGTTTCTGTACAGCGGCTTGGAGAGCAGGCAGGTGGCCATGATACATCATGTTCGCCTCCAGGCCAAAGCTCTGCAGCTCGTCCTGACTGCTCGCACCAGACAAGGGTAAATACACACAGACACACACACACACACACACAGACAGCTGTCCAGCCTGTGTGTGTTTCTCAGTCTGTTGGTTCTCCTCAGGTTGGATCTTCTCATCAGCAGCTGTGAGAAGTTTTTGCAGGACGTCGAGTCTTTTCAGAGGTTTGGTTTGGTTTTTTTTTTTTTCATTCTTTATGTCTGTTTACTAAACTAAAACTAATGTGTGAGTCAAACTAAATAAAGTAAACCACATAAACAGGAACATAATGTAGGCTGTAGAAAGTATTTCTGTATTATCATTAAAAAGGCAAATGACAGGTGGGTTTTGTCGGCAGTCTTCTCAGACTAACAGTCAAAGTGTCTTTTGTGCCTCCCTCAGGCTGTTTCTGACCGAGCTGCCCCACCTCCAGGACAGTTTTGTGGATAAGCTCTTGGAGCTGATGCCGCGGCTGTCGTCCTGTAAACCGGTGGAGCTGGTGAAGATCCTCCAGACGACCCTGAGACAGAGCGGCCTGCTGCAGCTCAGACTGCCTGAACAGGTACAGTGACCACATGAGTCAGTGAAGCTGAGCCAAAGACAAAACTCCAAATATATCATAGTATGAGTTTCATGACTGTGTCCCATAGACAGTAAAAAAGATGGATGTAGCTTCCTGGTTGGAAAAATGAAGCCAATGCAGAAGTGCCTGAAAACCTGCATTATATCTGAAGGCCACCAGATGGCGATAGCTGTGGTTGCAAAATGACTTGCAGTCCTATAGAAGTCTGTGGGGAAAAGGCTTTCTTTCTTGACCTCTGGAAACACTTTGCTGCTGAGTTCATGGTTTTAGTGACTCGTTTTAGGTTAAACTGAATAAAAACTTTGTGTATTTTGTAAATCTCGGTCATACCATGTTTAAAACGGGAAGATTAGCCCTGTTATTTTCCCCTTGCTCAGTGGCTAATGACTCATCAATCACAACAAGCCATTAGCCAATGAGCACGCGCTTTCACGGTCAGACCCGCCCCTTTTCGTCACATCCTGTTTCTTGCAACCGGGTGACATCACAGTAGCTACGTCCATCTTTTTAAAACGCTAAAAACCGTACCAGTCTCTCCTTCAAGGTCGTCTCCTTATGCACCTCCAGTGCTCCTTTTTTTTTTTTTTTTTATAAATCACTCCATGAAAGTCGTTCCTAAATCAATTATTACACATTACTGTTTATAAAAACCACAAGAGCAGTGGAAGCTCCAGAGAGTGTAATACAGTTACACATCTAAAGTCTTTCAGAATAAAGGCTGAGGGTGTGCTAATACCACCTCACATCTGAAGCCACTATAATTATATTTTAAACCATTTTTTTAAATTTTTTTTTTAATCACGTTTAAATGAATGCAGTGTGAATTTACTTCTATCAGTTTCCTACCAAACTTTAAAAATGAAAAAAGACCCAGTGTTTAAATTGAACTCAGGTGAAGGTTTTTGTGTTTTGTGGATGAACTTTTTGTTTGTGCCTCATATAGACTTTAGGATCATGACAGAGACAGCAGCTGTGATGTGGTTTGATTAACAGTTTTTTAAATCTCCCCGCTGGTCATCAGATCCATCGGGCGACAGCCACCATCATAGAGCCCACGGGCGAGTCTGACAACCCGCTGAGGTTCACGTCTGGCCTGGTGGTGGCGCTAGACATCGATGCAACGCTGGAGCACGTCCAGGACCCCCAGAACACTGTGAAAGTACAGGTCAGTTTAATGTGACACTAACCTCAGGTCCTGAGTTGGTAAAAATATTGTGTAAAAACAGACTTGCGTATACTTTTTGTAGTTGAAATACTGCCTCCATCTTCCCTTTAAAATTTGGATTTTTGTCTTTGGGCTGTTCATTTTTCTTCACAAATACTCTACATATACTGTATTTTGAATATATACTGCAGGAAAACAGTCTTCCAAAAGTTTTGCCAATATCACAGGTACAGCTCTGAGCTCGAGCTGAACTAACCAGTGAGCAAAGCTGTGTACTGGATCAGTAATAATGGGGTGTCAGGGGGACGATGATGAGAGCTCTGTAGTGAAAATGAATGTATAGGAATCATAGTTTTATCCTGTGATTTTGCTTCTGTACACCGAACAGTGGACTTTAAATCAAATCAAGATGTGACTGAAGTGCACAGGGTTT
>VUQI01000783.1:37383-50103 GCA_015106735.1 Paratilapia polleni | reverse complement strand
CGTGCCCCACACTAGCTGTCAAGCAGCTGTTTTTTTTTCCATTTCAGACACAGAAACTCAACAAACCACAACTCCAGAATTCAAAACCTTCCTCGGAAGCCCACAAGCCCGTGATCCGATAATAAGAGGAATGTGGTCAAATAACTGATAGACATTTGCTTTATTGCTGTAAGAAAATGGCTCTTTGAGCTAGAACCAGCTGCAGGTGATTAACCTAGCTCAGTTTAAAGTCAAAAAATAGGCCTACCAGCACCTCAGAAGATACAGTGATGTGAAAAAGAAAGTACACCCTCTTTCTATTCTAAGGTTTTACATATTAGAACATAATAAAATAAATCATTAGCAGGTCTTAAAATTAGGTAAATACAACCTCATGTGAAAAACAACAACTGACTGACTTGTTTGGAAGGGTTGCCAGGAGAAAGTCTCTTCTCTCTAAAAAGAACATGGGAGCACAGCTTGGCCATAATGCACAGTGCCACATTTGGCGAAAACCAAACACAGCATATCAGCACAAACACCTCATACCAACTGTCAAGCACGCTGGTGGAGGGGTGATGATTTGGACTTATTTTGCAGCCACAGGACCCGGGCACCTTGCAGTCATTGAGTCAACCATGAACTCCTCTGTATACCAAAGTATTCTAGAGTCCAATGTGAGACTATCTGTCTGACTGCTAACGCTTGGCCCAAATTGGGTAATGCAACAAGACAATGATCCTAAGCACACCTTGGGAAAAGAAAAGAATCAAGGTGTTGCAACGGCCCAGTCAAAGTCCAGACCTCAACCTGACTGAAATGCTGTGGCAGGACCTTAAGAGAGCTGTGCATAAACCTCGATGAACTAAAGCAGCGTTATAAAGAAGAGTGGGACAAAATTCCTCCACAACCAAGTGAGAGACTGATGAAGTCATACAGAAAACAATTAAGTTATTGCTAACTCAAAGGTGGTTCTACAAGCTATCAAATGATGGGGTGCACTTAGTTTTTTACACACTGCTTCTGCATTTTGGCTTAGTTTTTGTTAAATAAATAATGACACGGTGTAATGTGCCATGTGTTGCTGTTCATCTGAGGTTGTATTTACTAAATTTTAAGACCTGCTAAGGACCAAATGATTTGTTATTATGTCCTGATACATAAAACCTTAGGATAGAAAGACGGTATATGTTGTTTCTCACATGACTGTAAGTAGCACACTGTATCATCAAGCTTGAGTAAAGAAATGATTGGCTTAGCTTAGTTTAGTATAAAGACTGAAAACAGCCAGGCTCATCCCAGTTCTTCCTAGCAGTTTTCAAGCACAATTATAAACAAATTTCATGTTTAATTTGCACACAGGATGAAATGTGCTGTGCAGTATTCATGATTCTTTGCTGTGTTTAAATGCCCTGTACAAAACAGTGTGAAGGAGCACGTGCACTGTGACATGCCAGCTCGAACTGGAGAGCAGTAAGTTTTTAAAACAGCCACTAATTAACACAATACAAACCCCATTTTCTCACTTTTTCCACTTCATGTACACGTGCTCTCTGTTGCTCAACAGTGTGCTGCGATTCGCTGCCGTATTCCAGCGTCGTCTCCAGCCAACCCTGCCGCTGGCCTGCTACACTCGAGGAATGAGATTAATGCACGAGGAGAGCTTTAACCTTGAGTTTAGCATCCAGCTCTTGCTTCAGCTAGCTCCAGTAAAAATGCTCCGTGGAAATTCACGGCTGTGCTAATCTGGCTCGGTTAGGGTTAATTTAGTTAGCAGGTTGTGAATTTAAACCAGTTATTTAACAGCATTGGCCTGCAGCAGCTACTTGTTTATGCTTTGTGAGTTTCTCAGCAGCTGTCAGTCTACTTTATTGTCCTGCCTGCATCCACTCTAACCTTGTTTGCATACAGTCTGAATGAATGGGTTGTGACAAAAACCAGCTTTGGCAAGCACTCATTATACAGTAAACACCCAGACAGTCAGTCATATTTTAGAGCACATATAAACAATCCATTTGCATTTAGATGAGGAATAGCGGACATAAACTTCAGGAAAATAGGAGGTGGTGAGAGCACGCATATTCATGTTGGCTGCAACGTCTCAAGCACGCTGTTATAGAAAAGCCATATGAATATCAGTGCTGGGATGAGGATGATTAAGAACAGTAATGACGCTGTGATAACAATATAAATGCAGATGAAAATGTTCAGCTAATAATGGCTGTGGATGTACTGATGTAGGCAGTGATGATGATGAGCCCTTGTCCTCTCTGATGTCCCTCAGGTGCTGAATGAGGCCGTAGGGGCCATGATGTACCACACCATCACCCTGACCAGAGAGGACCTGGAGAAGTTCAAGGCGCTGCGCATCATCATACGCATCGGCAGCGGCTACGACAACATCGACATCAAGGCTGCCGGGGAGCTCGGTGAGACTGGGGGACAGATGCACACAAAAGATGAGAATATGAGTGAGGCGGTTCAGAAGCAGACCGTAATCATACGCTGTGAATAATGAAGGATCCTCTCTGCTCATGTGGCTAACTCATTGACTACAAAGAGAAAGCATAAAGAATGATTCATCAAACAGAAAATATGCATCACGGTGATGTATTTGATTGGGGGGCCAAATCAAACTCTGCTCGCCGTGTTTACACGACACATATGTACAGGAATTTACTGTAAACAGAAGATGTAACTGAGCTAATTTCACATGCAGAGCAGCTGCTCCAACTGATACGAAACTCTCCCTGTGATTCCCATTTGGCCCCTTCAGCATATGTTTGGTATGAGAGCAGGATTTGTGTGATAACCTAATTATTGTCATTTGTGCTACTGTATTTCTTTTGGTGAGCATAATTAGCAGTTAGAATGATCCTGTTATCATTCATATTTCAGCTTTATACACAGTGGGATTTTATTCTGTAGAAAGTCATAAAGAAAGAGAAATATCCTGCCACTTATTTTGTAGAATAAAATACTACTGAACAGATCTCTCTCCAAGCAGTGAAAGTAATCTGTGAAGCAATATTGTTACTGCAATAGTCAACTGAATTGCTATCTCTCCTTGTCTAGGCATTGCAGTGTGTAATATTCCCTCAGCGGCTGTAGAAGAAACGGCAGACTCAACACTTTGTCACATCCTTAACCTGTACCGGCGAAACACCTGGCTGTACCAGGCTCTCCGGGAGGGCACGCGGGTCCAGAGTGTGGAGCAGATCCGGGAGGTGGCATCAGGAGCAGCCAGGATCCGAGGAGAGACGCTGGGCCTGATCGGATTTGGTGAGTCTCTCATTTGGGGTTTTACTGCAAAGTGTGTAGAGTTAATGAGCCACAACATTAAAACCCCTGACACGTCAAGTGAACAACACAGATTATCTAGTTGCAACTGCAAAAAATGCAGACAACCTTAATGTTGGCAGTGATAGAAAAGCGTCAGAAAAAATATACGCCTGCATAACTGCAGAACATCCCCCTTGCTGACCTCTATCCACCGCCCAGAGTGCCTTCAATAGACATGTTAGCGCCAGAACTGTACCGGGGAACCATGGAAGAAGGCGGTCTGCTTGGATAAATCTTCACCTGTGGATGAGATGGCAGCGTAATGCACAGCTGGAGGAAGACTAGCTGGTAGATGCCGTGTGATTCTCTGAGCAATGTTTGGCTGGGAAACCTTGGGTCCCAGCATTTGTGTGGATGTTACTTTGACACGTACCGTTTATTTATCTGAGGCCACACAAACTCCTTCATAGCTAGTGTATTCCCTGAGGCCACCGGCTTCTTTTTTCCGCCTTACTGCATAATTTTGTAGCACAACTTCCCCAGATCTCACTACAGTGCACAGCTTACAGAACTTAAAGGATCTGCTGCCAACATCTCTGTGCCTGACACCTCAGGACGCCTTCAGAGTAAATGCCTTGATGGGTCAGAGCTGTTTTAGTGGCACAAAGAGGAACCTACACGGTACTAGGCAATATAATATTGTGGCTGAATGGTGTATGTTGGTGGTTTGTGCTTAAAAAAGAAGTCTGCTTACAGTTTTTTATACTCAAGGAAGATTGGGCACGAGAGTTAATAGAGTTTTACTTTTTTTCATTATTATGTGGGTGGTGTTTGTCAAGGGCAAGATTTAAAAAGTTCAGAACTACAGTACAAACATAACACTTCCTGATAGACTAAAACTAATGGCCTTTCCTGTATATTTTTTATACTTTATTTTAGTTAGTCTATCGCTTTAGTTGGTTCTCATTTTCTTCAAGTCTCTGAATAGTTTTGTTCTTTTGGTTGATATAAACTGCATGTATTTGGTAGCTACTATGATCAGGATCTGGTTCAAAAACAACAAAACAGTTTTCATGATAAAATCAACCCCATTTTACCTGCCCATTGTCATAATATGAAATGAAGTTTTCTTCAGTTTAGAATAATTTTTACGAGGCAGCTCTGTGATTCTGGCATCAGTTGGGAGTCCTAATTATCCTTACTGTGTTTCCAGGTTATCACTTTGCTTAACCCATTTAATTTAACCCACATAACTAAGAGTCTACAGCCAGAGTAGCTGCTCTGTGAAGGTTGCACAGGAGTGCACTGAGCTCATTAACAACAAATGCTAGGTAGCATATATTGTTGATAATGACAGTGGTGTTTAGCAGGTATACCATATGTTTATAATGTTAAAATCAAGTTAGTGTTATGGGTTAGCATGCAAGTATTCTATGGCAGGCATTGAACACAAAGTATAGCACAAGCTAATGGTGATATTTAAATGTCTAGACTGAATTTCCTATCAGTAAATTCAGCAGTTGTTGACACATTTCACTCAAAACTATTATAAGGAAGCTCAGCTGACACTTTTGCCCCTCTGCTGCCCCCTCAGGTCGCTCAGGCCAAGCAGTGGCCATGCGGGCCAAGGCGTTCGGCTTCAACGTGATCTTCTATGACCCCTACCTCCAGGACGGCTTGGAACGCTCGCTGGGCGTGCAGCGAGTCTACACCCTCCAGGACCTGCTCTACCAGAGCGACTGCGTCTCCCTGCACTGCAACCTGAACGAACACAACCACCACCTCATCAACGACTTCACCATCAAACAGGTAGGGGATCGTTAGTGCCGGGGAAGCTTCAGAAATCCTCTAATTTACATGAGTCTCAGGTCTTGTCATGGCAGAAGAGTTTTCTCATCACTACTGATTCCTTGAGGCTGGTAGCACAGCTTCAGCTGAGCAGTTAGCCAACTACTGGCTTTTCTAGACTGCCAGCACTCCTTTGTTGGCAACTTAAAATTACAGGCTGTTAAAACAAGCTTTTAATGAGTGCTAGGATGCTCGGAACAAGCGAAGTCCACCATCCTTTCCCATACATGCATGGGAAAGGATGGTGGTGGGACATGATTCTGAGTTTTTATCTGTAAAGTGGTGGGCAGGGGTGTTACCATAATCAGCCTGTTCTTCCATGTTGTTTCTGTCCTTTTATAGCTTTCTGGTCTGTGTCTCCCAAACATTGCCAAAGTGTGTGTGTGTGTCTGCGTTCTTTGCAATAAATGAGCCAAGCATATACAGCAGATTTGCAGTTTGAAAAAATATTGTCTTTTTTTGTTTTTATCCTAATTAAAATAAATTGTGTTGACTTAAATAGAACACAGTAATTTGACCTTCTTATATAATTAATAAACATTAGCTTATCTCAGCAGTACGCCACACCTATTATGAGCTGCCGACATAGCAGTCGGTGACAAGTCAAGTTTTTGTCTCCATAGCATGTTGAACACAACAAGCACCTCTGTATAGTCTTCTCCTGGTCACTGCTGCCACCTATAGGACATAAACTGCACTGCAAAGGTACAGAAGTGTATGTTTTCACCAATTGTGTTTATCTTACAGAAACAAAAATCAAGTTATTTGATCTTCTGCATTGTCATATATGTTGTGGCTTCTTAAATAGAGCTTCTGTGGAGGGAATTGAAGGGATTAGTGTCATTTAGATGCTCCATTTTATTGAAAAGCCTTTTGTTTTTACTTCCCACGCTGCATTGAGCCAATGACAGCATCTCTCTCTTTGCAATCACAAAACCTGACAAGTTGTTACATTGAACTGAGATTTTTTTTATTTTTTATTGAGAGATTAACACTGTATGCTGTGCTGCTCTGTGTGTAGATGCGTCAAGGTGCTTTCTTGGTCAACTGTGCACGGGGGGGTCTAGTGGATGAGAAAGCTTTGGCGCAGGCCCTGAAAGAAGGAAGGATACGGGGCGCCGCCTTGGACGTCCACGAGTCAGAACCTTTCAGGTGCCTTCAACGTGATCCTTTATTTATAAGTTCAGTTCACTGTTTAATCATGGTTTGGTAAGTAATAATATTTTCTTCCCCTTGTATCTCACTTTCTCATTTCTATCTTTTATTTGCTGCTAAACAGTTTTTCTCAAGGTCCTCTAAAAGACGCCCCCAACCTGATCTGCACACCCCACACCGCCTGGTACAGCGAGCAGGCATCGCTGGAGATGAGAGAGGCCGCTGCCACGGAAATTCGCAGAGCCATAACCGGTACGGTGACATGTTAGATGGCGCACATTCCCACGCAGGTTTTTGATTTCTCGGCTCACCAAAGCTCGATCTTGCTCCGACACAGGCCGTATTCCTGACAGCCTCCGAAACTGCGTCAACAAAGAGTTCTTTGTTACCACGGCGCCCTGGGGAGTGATGGAGCAGCAGCAGCCTCAAGTTCACCCCGAGATCAACGGTGCCGCCTACAGGTAGGAGGCGGATTTGTGTGAGCTCAGCATCGCGCAGAGATTACCTGTCATCTCAGCGTCTGCAGTAGTGAGGCTTAATACATGGGGGAGGGGTCGTTTAAATATTCATATGTGTTTGTAACAATTCTGACTTTCTTTACCTGCATAATAGGCTGGGTCCTAGTTTTTGTGGCGTATTTATACGTAGAACATGCCCCAAATTAATGAATCCCATGTTAAGTTCTCAGTCTCTATATTGTCTAAACCGGACTGAACTGCTTCTCTCACACAGCCGAGTGAACCAAACCATGGTACAGGCCATAGCAACGGGGGGAATGCAGGACAAATTATATACCTAATTCCCAACCAGGTAAATGAATACTGTTACTGCTGGCCAACAGGCCAGGGCAAATGAATAACATCATTAATAAAACCAAATCCCTGTGAAACCTGTAGCCTTTTTTCTGCTTCTCACTCTAACCTCCCTGTTCTGTAACTGTACCCACTCTACCCAGCATCTCATCGATCCCACAGCTCGCCCTCCCCTCCCTGAAGTAGAAACTGGAAAACGGCACACAGGGTCACTCTAATGTTGACTGTTTTTTTGTTTTTTTTTTAAGGAAGTGGTACATCTTCAGTTATATATGCACACTGAGTAGGGAAGACTGAAAGCAGGAAGTTGATAATAGATAGGGATTTGGTGGGGTGACGTAAGTTTGTTGGGAAAAGTCTTAACTGTGTAAATGTTTGTAAAACTCTAAGCGGCAAATTACCTGGAATATTAAGTGATTTTGTTTGCAGTGAGTGTTTTCCTCCACACATTTCCCCTTTCACCTCCCTGTAATAAAGGATCAGTTCACCCAAGCTATCATATTTTTTTCTGCTTTCTGGGGACACTTTTCTGGGAGGAGCTGTAACCGGTTAATTGAAATCTTAAACTAAATCCGGGTTCACACTGCAGGTAAAAGTGGCCCAAATCTTTTTTTCTTTTTTTTCTCTGCCGACTTTTCCAGAACAGCACCAAGCACACAGAATCTGATTCACGTCTGAATTAGACCATTTCCATATGTGCAGCTCTGATTTCATGGCCTCAGTCCTAACAGATGCAGCTCTTCTGTCACTCGCCTGAGTGTTTCACTGTGACAGCCTTTTGGAGAGGAGCTGACAGATGCAGTTAGAAGCCCTTGACATGCTGAAATTTGGATGAATTGAATGGCACAATCTCACCACTTCTGCCACCAAATTCGTATCTACACACACACACACACACACCTGTGTGCAGAGGTAGCAGACAAAAATCCTCGAAGATTTGTCTCTCCTTCTCCTCGCCTTTGACTTCATTATCACTGCACACCAGAGGCCTGTACTACGAAGCAGGATTTGGGCGTATCCAGGTAATTTCAGGGGTAGCCCCGGGTTGTCGGTATAATGAAGGCGGCTCACTTCTTACCGGGGTACGTTGCCATGGTAACCTATGCTGTACACCTAACCTGCGCCGGAGGTTTACCCAAGGTTACGTTCAAGATTAGAGATCAACGGGTATGAAATCACCACCGAATGACCAATCAGTTCTCCGGAAAACAGCGTCACCATTTCTGGAAGATCCTTCAGACCTCTGTGCACGGATAGCAGAAGGGTGTAAAGTTTTTAATAGCATCTAAAGTCTTTGGTTTATCTGCTAAGCATCAGTAAGAAATATAGATTCTTAGACGCAGCTTTATTTCTTGATTTTTTTTTTTTTTCCCCTGTTGGCTGCAAATAATTTTTCAACAGTTTTAGTGTTCTGTATGCTCTATGATCCTAAAACAGAGCACCTATTGTGTACCTTATATCAAAATTGTACACGTTTTTTTCATTTAATCTTTCATCTCAGACCCTTTAACACCACCAGGGCTGCAGCTGAAAGAATAACAACTACAATAGTCTTACGGACATCTAAATATTAATTTCGTGAAATAACAATTATAATCCATCAGATCCTCCAGTTTCTTAATGATTGTTGATGCCACCAGTGCCACACCTTTCATGCGAACGAGCTAGTAGTAGCTAAACTGAGTTGATAACCACCTTTGTGTGGCCGCTTAACCTGATTGCCAGTTGAGGATAGGTGAAGCCAGATAACCAAAAGAGATCCTGGGTATGTTGAACTTGCTTTGTAGTACAGCGCCCAGCTCAGAGAATGAATGCTCACCTCAGTGGAAGTTTTTGTTTTTGTTCTTTTTTGCATTCTGGACAGTTCGGGACTAAATTTTGGCCACATTTAAAAAAACTGGATCCGAGCTTTAAATCCAAATTGAGTACTGAGGCTTTGCAGTGTGAACGTTGCACATCTGTACTGTTTTGTTGTTGTTGTGGGTTTTTTTCTTTTCTTTGTTTGTTTTGTAGTTTGGGCGAATGACCCTTTAAGTCCTTCCTTACACCAGATAAAATCCCCTGACATTACCATCTATTGCTCCTGTGCTCCTTTTACCATTTGTAGATACTTTAAAGCGGTGATGTTGCTCAGTCAGTTCAGCACGTCTCAGATGTTTAGAATCTGTTGGTTTATTTGCATCTCCAGACGTGCATCATCTTGCGTTATTTATTTCACATTACACCGTTTTTAATTACATTTTTTTTTTTAAACATGCAGTTAATTTAAAATCCAGTTTAGGAAAGTAATGATCAGGAGCAACAAATATTAGTTTTTTAGGGGAAAAAAAGTGTGTAAAATGTGCAACATGCCCGCTGATCACCCTCTATCCATCTCCAGATTTCCTCCTGGCGTGGTGGGCGTCGCCCCCGGTGGGATTCCTGGACCTATGGAGGGTTTGGTTCC
Source organism: Paratilapia polleni (assembly GCA_015106735.1). NCBI lineage: Eukaryota > Metazoa > Chordata > Actinopteri > Cichliformes > Cichlidae > Paratilapia > Paratilapia polleni. The sequence continues at coordinate 40,581 of VUQI01000783.1, read as the reverse complement.
CGGGGGAGTGCCCATCGCCCACACCCTGCCCCCTGGCACCCATCCGTCACAGGCCACCTCCCCCAACCAACCCTCCAAACATGGCGACCCCATGAGAGAGCACATGACTGAGCCGTAGGACTGCTGCTGTGTAGCCAAGTAGGGGAGGAAATGAAAATCGATGTAAACTAAAAACCCAGCGACCTACCAACTCAACCATCCAACTGTACGTACGCTTGACTTCAGCCATCCGAACCTACCAGCAGACTGCCTGCCGGGCAACGTTTCACACTTCTTCTTTTTGTATGAAACCACTAAGTGAGGACACACGTGAGCTGCCACACGGAGATGGAACATGCCGACCTGAAATCTCTCCTCCCTCCATATCTTTCTTTATTCCTCCTCGGTTTTACGTGATATTTTTTGTTTTAGTAATATTTTAGGGAGATTTCCTCCTGACTTCTGGGACACGTTGACACTAATCACGTGCAGGATGGAAATCCAACCCCGCCCTCCCTGGTTTAAAAGACGACCTCGATGGGACGACCTATTAAAGCCTCCTCTTCCCTTCAGTCTCACCCATTTCAGTACAAGCAGACCCTGTGTTTAGTTTGTTGGGGTTTTTTTGTTTGTTTTGTTTGTTTGTTTTTTTACTTTCTTCTGTTTATCCTGCATTCTGTGTTTCTGTTCTTCAGTGTGTGAAAATGAATGGATTTACAGTTAGCAGACAAGAAAAGAAAAAAAAAAGCTGGACTCCATCTTTGCTCTTTTCTGATCGTTCTGGCTGGAGGCCGCCTGAGCGAAGAGAGGAGGTGTGGGGCAGTAGATGTGGAAAAAAAATCACCCTTTTAAACCAAAACGAGGAAATATAAAGAAAAAAATTACAACCTTTTGTGATTAAATATTGTACATGGACTGTGTCACTTAAATTACATACTCCTGTTGTAACTTTTCCAGCTCTGCTGAACTGAGGTACTTATATTTGGTTATAGTGGCGAACAGCGTCCCAAATATTATCTGTTTGCACCCAAAGGACCTAGAGTACATTGCAGAAAAAAAAAAAAAGCTTCTGAAGTATGAAAGTCTTTGGAAAAACAAGAAACAGTACATCTCTTACTGACTCAGGAACCATATATTAACCTTCAAATCTGTCCAAATCTGAACAGAAAAGGAAAAAAAAGTCTTGATTACTGCTCCTCACGTCTCCACGTCTTTCTCCATTGTGGTATTTTTTATATATCAAATGTACAATTTTTTTGATGTTCAAGCTTTTCACTCCTGTTAGATTTGTATTGCCTTGTTAAATGTTCATGTAATCGTAGTCTTTATGTGACCAACCCCGTCCTCTCCTCCTTATAGTTTCTTCCTCCTTGTTTTTCTGCTCTAATGAAAGCCAGCTGTGGCCCCCTTCGGAGGCATCGAGCCCTCTCGTAACAACAGCGGCCACATTCATCCCTTTAGCCCCGTGACTTTAGCAAGAGGCGGCTGCTCGCAGATTGTTTTGGTTTTTAGTGTGAGTATTTGTATTTGTTTCTTGTACAAGGTGAACATATAGCATACAGTGCAGCTGGAACCAATAAATAAAACTTACTGTTCTGATTGATGATTGGCTCTGTGGAAAGTTTTTTTTTTTTTCTTTTAAAGATGCACAGGAGGACTTTTTAATATCTGACCTTGCCCCCATCACTTGTGCAGCAAGGTTATTGCTGACAGAGTGGGATCATTTATAATCCCCACTATATTTTACATAATAATCCTTTTCTTGAATGACTCTATATGTGTTTATCATACCTATACTGTTTTCTTTATCTGTGGCAGATATCCCCAAATGCTCTAGTGTAATTCAAAAGGAGATCTTTATGCCAAAACTGCCTCTGCCTCTGAAAGCTACCAACTGTTCATGCACACAGAGATCAGTACCAGGGATAAAATAGTTGGGCAACTGGGCTGCTACAAACATTGTCCAAATATCGGTGAAAGCAGCATGTTTGTCCGCGGCGTGCCTGTGAGCTCTGGTTGCTCGGCTGTCAGCCATGGCTCAGTGCAAAACATTACAATGCACTGACTTGAAGTGGAAAATTTGAAAATTTAAAATCGAAATGTTAAAAAACATACACACATACATATATATAACTTTTCCTGTAGCCCTGCCACACCAGTGGGCCAATGCCAAAAAAAAAAAGATATGTAGATTGACAAATTAATGGTAGGAAACATTTTTATGATTAATATAGATATTTGGTAGGCTCATGAAATTACATTTTCTCAACGTTGCGAGCATTGACAGCGAAGGATACCGTTGATTGACCTATGACAGTGTAGTAGATGCGTTAGAGGGACAACCAGTTCCTGGAACGTCCACTAGCGACCAATCGTCAGCTTCAAAGCCAGGCGCGAGAGAGGTGTGGTCGCCCCGTGAGTGATTCTTGAGGAAGTTATGTAGTTATTGTAGGGAGAGTTTTTACCGATTTTTAAACATATATGTGGACATCTGCTATATTCATCCATCCCCGTAAGTCACACTGAATGTAATGTAATAAATACTGTATTTGTTTCAGTTTGCTCGGATTTGGGTGACTCACAGGAGGAGTAGCTACAACTTTTTTGACAGAAATGGCAGTAATCGAAAGGGTTAAAGACCCCACTCAATAGCATTTGGGAAAATATATATATCAGTACGCATGTTTAATACATGGGACCGTGTCTACATGCCTAAATGCAGGTGTACCTACTTCTAACACTAATACTAGACAGGGAGGTTGAATGTGAAAGTGTTTGACCTTCAGCCTACCTGGCTGTAGTGCCACTAGAGGGAGCTGCAAACCTAAACACACGTGACATCCCTTAAGAGTTTCAAAACTTATTGTGAAAGTAGGTCATATTAAAAAAAAAACATCTATGGACATGATGACAACAGATGATCTTAAAATCACAGCTGATGCATGAACTGATAGGAAGACAGGAAGCATTTTAGTTGGACATTCAAAAAGGTTCTCCTTTTATTATTTTTTTTTCCTTATTTTGCCCGTTTCTTTGTGTTACACTCTGTTTAGTGAAGTCAGGCCTAAATCCACAAACCATCGTAGTCACAACTTCAACTATTGCATAAATACAAAGCAACATACAGGTGATGCTCAAAAACGTGTATGACTTGAATGAAACACAAAAAGAGGTTACAGTACGCAATGGCAAGAGAAAACAAAACGCAAACATTCACAG